>JAJJWW010008572.1:0-300542 GCA_023531295.1 Papaver armeniacum | reverse complement strand
CTAACCAATAAGAGGGACATTGCTATCACACTTGTTGTAAAATGGGTTCAAATAGAGGATGAAATAAACACAAAGAAATTGTTGTACTCAAAAGCTTTCAAGGCTCATACGATTTCTTTTAGACAATTATTTCTACCCTCCCAATAAATTGGCGATTACAACAGGTATGTGAAATAATGCCTTCAGGATACAATGAAAGCCCTACAACGGAAATTGAATTCAAGGTTTGTACCCCTTGATCCAATCAAGAACACATGTAAACAGAATTTCTGATAATGCTTTGTTTAAGAGAGAAAACAGAGAAGGTTTTTCGATGATGTTTTCAACGAGTTATGGGAGATGCCATTTATAGGGATTTTCGTGATCTCGTTGGGAATACATCTTTTCACTCGAGTCTCTTCATCATCAGACATCAATGGCGTCTGTTGGATTTGAATATTCTGGATAGTTTGTAACGGTCGAAACAGTTACCTTGGATAGCACCGTTGAAAATATTCCAACAACACTTGCCGCCCCTCTACCATTTCATGCCGCCCCTTTACCAAGCTTGTTTTATTTTTCTTGAAGAATAATAGTGCTTCGCCAATTCAAAAAAAAAAAAAAAAACTCACCCAAACACTTGTACATGTCCTTTTTCAAATATATTATGGCTTTGCTATAAGATTTCGTCAGCTTTTAATTGCATAAACGTGGAACTCGAGTTCATGGATTTGGCACTGCATGCAAAGCACAGAAAATCACATGACCTGCCCTGTTTGATGGGATCCCAAAAGTCACTACGTATAGTTAGGAAAACCTAGATTTAGTGTAGTGTACGTTGACTTGACTAACCATGTCTTTGTAACTATCTGCACTATCCTTTGTCACCATATTCGAATGGGACAATGTTGAGTCAATATTGCCCTATCACTCCACATATAGTGCTTAACACCTCAGTTATCACTTCGGAAAAAACGAACTAACAATAGCTTAATGTCAATTTCAATATATTGCAATACGCAACCATTCCCATGATAATAACTTAGCTGTATTCATTTGAATGGCAATATTAATTACTCCTACTCAATGGCCAACTTTTTCCAAATGGCTATCCCCTGAAACTATTAATTCTGAAAATTCCATAAGAAGGAGAATCTGAAAGCAAATTTCCGTCACAAGTAAGTTTTTCGGAAAATGGGTCATTTGTCCAAAAAAAATTAAAACATGGTTCAAATGGACGAGTAAAAATCATTATGGGTGAAATGGACACAAAAAAAATACTCCCTCCATTCCATTTTAGATGATGTTTTAGGATTATTTTTTTGTTCCATAATACTCGAAAGTTTTCATATTTTTCCACAAAACTACCAATAACACCCTTACATTTTGTTTTGGAACTATAAGTTTATTTTTAAATGCACTAATAGCATTTAATGTTTGAAGACTTTTCTCAAGGGTATAGATGGAAAATCTTTATATCTCTCAACATTTCTTAATCTACGTGAAAACTCCAATAACATCATCTAAAATGGAACGGAGGGAGTAGCAAGGATGAAACTGAATACATCCTGGCTTAAACTTAAAAAATAGCGAGGATGAAACTGGATGCATCCTGATGTAAATTAAAAAAGGAAAAAGAATTTGAAAATAGGTAGGATGAAACTGGTTTACATCCTGGCTATTTTTATATTTTTGTCCATTTACACAGTATCAAAATCTAAATGTCTTTTTCACCCAGGAATTATTGATTTTGGTCTTTTTAACCAATTCTGTGTAAGCTTTTATACTTTTAAGGTCAAAAATAATAATAAATAAAATCACAAAAATCTAAACTTATTCTCAATGTGATTGTACGAGAATTTCCTTCTCTTTTGGCCTTTCTTCCGACCCTAGTTAGCAATTCGGAATTCGGAAAACGTACGGAACGACAAACGTACGAGTATTATACGGTTTTGTAAAATTGATTCGGTCCAAGATTCGGTCAACGGGACGTGATTCGTCGAGTAATTCGGACGGCATACGTACGTGTATAATTCGATTTATAAATGTGAGTTCGGCTCAAAATTCGGTATCTATATATACTAAATAATTTATATTTATAAGGTCATAGACCAATTTTTATGCATATGTGTGAGTTATTTAAGAAAAAATAAAATTAATATGATGATATTAATAATATATACAACATTAGTCATCCAAGAGGACGTGGTATAGTGGTTTAGATGCTTGGTCAGTGAGTTTGAGATCTCTCTCACCTTCACCTTCAAATTTTTTCTACTCATTTTTATTTCATAAAAATTACAACAACGTCTAATATTGGGTCGTGTATGCCCGGAGGCGTGAACCCCAAAAAGTGAGGCATTTAAAAACGTAAAAGCTAAAGAATTTATGGCGAATTAAGCGGGCGTATCATTCGGGATTCGGATACGTAAAATTAACGAACGATTCGCGAATAATCCGGGAATGCCACATAATACGCGACTTGGGTTCGGAGTTGCAAACGTACGCGAATAAAACGGTAAAATTCGTGATACGGAAAAATTCGCGAATGATTCGCGAATCATTCGCGAACTTACTAACTAGGCTTCCGACCAAAGAAACGACCAGAAAAGGTACTAACCATTCTTTTGTCTTTCTTCTTTATCTACTACTAAGTAACTACTAGATAAAGGAATTTCACTTTGAAAAATTCTGTCTTTATTACCTTACCTGCTAAGCCACTTCTTCTTCTTCTCCTCTTTGTTTAAACCAAACATTCTATCTCAGTTTGTCTATCATTTTTACCCCTAGCAGTTAACTTTATCACTTATTTGCCCTTAAAATTAGTGGATTATAAGCAGTTGGTGGCATTTTGGATATGTTTATCCACTTGTGTCACTACCCCACTTGATATGTAAATGCTTTTTTGTTGCAAAAAAGTCTTTAACAGATTATGTTTTGGATATACGACCTAGCTACCTGGGTTTGCGGGTAGTAAATCTCTTTGGGATCAAATTTTAATGTAATCTTTAGGCTTTTAACTCAATTTTTTTTTTTAAAAGGAAATATGGAAAAGTATAATATACGACCTTGAACAGCGGTACGTATGGCAGTAGCTATCCTAACTAAAGTTTCAAGGTACCAAATTTCTTAACCATGATTGGTGTGAATAATTCTCTATTATAGTCTGTAAGAGCAACTGCAGTGGTGCGTATAACCAAAGACCAAAGAGGGAAAAAAGACCAAAATTTGGGTTTAGTCCGTACCGTGACACAGCGGTAGAAGACTAAATTTGGTGGGCGTAAATTATAAGTTCGCCTGGTGTGGGGCGTAAACTTTATCCCCGCCCGACTAAAAAAAAATAAAAAATAAAAAATAGGGCGTTGATATAATGTCCGCCTGGTGTGGGGCGAACAGTGGGCCCCACACCAGGCGGACATTATATCAACGCCTCACCAAGATAAAAAAAAAAAAAAATGGGGCGTAAACTTTATCCCCGCTTGGTGTGGGGCGTAAACTTTAACCCCGCCTGGTGTGGGGCGTAAACTTTAAGTTCGCCTGGTTTTGGGGCGAACATTATATCAACGCTCGACTATATTTGGGTTTAGTCTTTGGTCCCCGACCAAATATAGTCTGGAATTTGGGTTTAGTCTGGGATTTGGTCGATGGTCCGTCTCGCTACGCCTGGTTCAGAGACCAAATAAATGGGTTTAGTCGCCCATTGCAGTTGCTCTAAGAGCATCCACAGTGGGAGACTAAAAACCAGAGTAAAGATCAAACAACATACGCAGTGGAGAGGGAGTAAAGATCAAAGATCAGACTAAAACTAAAAACCAGACCAAATATAATCTTTAGTTTGGTTTTAGTCGGGCGTAACTTTAAGTTACGCCCGAACAGGCGTAATTTATAACTCCGCCTGACGATAAAAAACAAAAAGAAAAAAAATGGGGCACAACTAAGAGTTACGCCTGATTGGGGCGTAACTCAAAGTTACGCCTGAATAAATAAAAAAAAAAAGAAATTAATGGGGCGCAACTTAAAGTTACACCTGATTCAGGCGCAACTTTAAATTGCGCCCCACCAATTTTACTCCTTGCCCGTAGTGTTTGAACACCTACTAAACCCAAAATTTGGTCTTTTTTTTGCTCTTTAGTCTTTGGTTTTGATCGCAACCCTGCAGTTGCTCTGAAGGTATTGGTGAAATCATATTTTGAGTTTCATGGGCAGGACGCCACCTGCACCTGTATTTAGTTGGTATTATTTTATATCTTTAACCTTTGGTGCCTGAACAGCCTATGTAATAGAAGACGAATCAAATTGGCAAAATACGAGGCTACATTACGGATCTACAAAAATCCGCCACCACATAGCTACTTACTGAAACTTGGCATGAACACTGCCCACTCAGTCCTCTGATTGGTATGTGATGTTCCACTAACTTTTGTCATTTTTGACTGATGATCGAATGTATTTTAGTATGAAGGTGACTGATCCGGTTCATTGAGTTATTGTTGCAAGGGATGTCTGCTTTCTTATAGATGGTTTAATCTCTATTTCATTTTGGTTATGCTCTCTCTCTACCAAATGGTGAGAAAATGAAGAACCCAAGGAGGCGTAGTCAGCGATTAAAACAAGGGAAAATTGAGAATGTCCCATTTTTACTAATTCGGTTGGGATCTACCCGTAACGGAAAAAATATATTAAGGAATCTATCCTAGAGAGAAAAACTGTTAAGTGCTTTATATGTCACATGTGTGGGCTTACACATGGGAACAATTTACATTTCTGTCCTCGGTCGTTAGATGAGCGCCACATTACCTAGCATATAAATGAGCGCCACATTACCTATTATGTCGATGAGCGCTACGTGTTATGAAATCCAAAGCAGTGGCGCACATCATAACACCACCATACTTTCCCTTCAAATGAGTTGCATCCAATCCAATTACTAATCTATAACCATTGTTGAACCCTTGGATTTGTGCATTAAAGCAGATAGTTACAGTCTCAAATGTCTCATCCGCCTCATCATATGTAAATGTGGCGATGTTATCTTTGTTGAGAGTTGTAACTGCTGAACACAAATGTGGATTTCATAACACGTGGCGCTCATCGACATAATAGGTGATGTGTGCTCTGAGATAATGTAAGTTGGGCTTCTTACCGTACCACAACTCATAAGGAGTATTTAGGGTTTTTGACCGTAGGTAGACACGGTTGATCAAATAGCATGTTGTAAAAACAACTTCTCCCCAAAACTTTAACGGTAAGTTTTTGTTATGTAGCATTACCCTTGCCATTTCCTGAATGTTCCTATTCTTCCTTTCTGCAACTCCATTTTCTTGTGGAGTAATGAGTGGTGAGTATTGTTGAATAATCTCTAGTATGTCACAAAATACAAACACCTTAGTGTCTTTGAATTCAGTTCCACGGTCGCTTCTAATTTTCTTTAGCTTGCGACCTTGCTCGTTCTGGATTATATTAACAATAGGGTTATTTGGTTTTTAGTACTTACATTTTGTCCAAAATTAGTGTTTGGTCTAACATTTGTCCAACTTAGGCTTTGGTACTTGGAAATGACGTTGACTTCGGTTGACTCTGTTACATTTAATTGTAATTAAATTATCATAATAAAAATTATGCATTTACTATCTTATCCTTCACACACACTTTTTACACACTTAAAAAATTAACTAACACAATTCTCCATCTCTCTTTATCTGCCGACATTACACAACCCCTAGGTCCGCTACCACCACCATCCTCCGACCAGCAAAGCCTTTCTTAAATCCATAGGAAACAGTCACCAACAACATAATTATCAGAAGAAAAAAAATTCATCCATAAATCAAAAAAAAAAGTTATCAACAAATCAACCGAGACCTAGTCACCACCATTTTAATTTCTTCATTTCTGAACTAAAATAATCAAAACCAGATTGGGAATTTTCTCTATACAAGCTTTCACTCCTAAACATAGTTATTCTCTTGTTTATAACTCTATTAATTAACTGAATCTTATTATCTCCTCATCTTATTCCAATCTTCCCCCAAACCCTAATTTAAATCTTGATGTCTTGAATTTTCGGTTAAAATCAAATTCTGGTCATAACCCATTGTGATTCGATCAAAGCCCAGTTACGAATTTCAAGAAAACTCTTCCACTTCAATCCATTTTTCAATGCAAGTCTGATTCACATGATTTACCGGATTTTAAACCGATCCAATATGCATTTTCAGACCAACTTCAAAAATCTGAAAACGCAATCCAAACCTAATTCAATAAGTGCGGCCTTGGTACTGTTTTAGAATCAATGAATCAAACATTAATCTAAATTCTAATCTTAACTAATCATCTAATTTGATTTCTGAACTTTAGAAATTAATAGGAGAAACTTCATCTGATTACATGAATTTTGATGTCTTTAATTAACTCTAGATGGGTTGGGGTTTGTAGAAGGAAGAGGAGATGAGGTTTGCAGAAGGAAGAGGAGATAGGTCGGCAATAAAGAAACAGACAGGGAAAGCGAGATGGTGATTGTGATGGTTTGTTGCAGTGGTAGTGATGGATAGAAAAAATTGACGGTGATGGCGACGAAGGGTTTTGAGAATGAAGAAATGGGCTTTCTCTTTCTTCTGAAAGATTTAGGTATAATATGTGGTTATTATTATGTAAATACTAGTATAATATGTGGTTTTTATATAAAAATTTAAATAATTCCTTTAACAGAAGTCAAGATTTAAGATGGTCAACGTGGGTCAACGTGATTTCTAAGTACCAAGCCCTAAGTTGAACAAAGTTAGACCAAACGCTAACCTTGGACAAAATATAAGTACCAAAAACTAAATAACCCTTAACAATAATGTTGAACTCACCCAAATGAATCTGGTGTAATCATCTACCATAACTAAAGCATACTTCTTCCCAGCAACAGTAGGCTGTTGAATAGGGCCGAAGAGATCCATATGAATTAAATCAAGTGGATCTTTAGTGAGAATATCTCGAGATAATTTATGTGGAACTTTCATTTGTTTACCCTTTTGACAGGCACCACAGACACCATCAATCTTAGCATTGATTTTGGGAAAACCTCTAACAAGTTCTTTGTTGATGATCTTAGTTAGAAGGCGATAATTGATGTGACCAAAACGTTCATGCCAAAGATGTGTAGTTTCCACCTTAGTCAAATTGCAACAATTGCTAAATTGAGTATCTAAGAGATAACAATTATTTTTACCACGAGTTCCCTGAAAAATTACTTTTCCAGTTTTGTCTACAATGTAACATCCATTCGCATTGAAGACAACTTTATGGCCTTTGTCACAAATCTGACTAACAAAAAGAAGATTAGCAGTCATACCTTTAGCGTACACTACATCATGGATTTCAGGAATGCCAGGTAGTTTGATCATCCCCTTCTTGCTTGTGTATCAACAACTCACATCTCCAAATGTTACTGGACCTCCTTCAAAATCGCTTGAATTCACAAACCACAAAAGATATCTAGTCATATGTCGGATACATCCACTATAAAGGAACCATTGAAAGGGTGATGTTGATTTTAGAGCAAAAGCTCCCATACTAATACTACTATCTCGTTTGGGTTTTCTTGTTAGATTTGTACACCTTTTGAGAGTAGTAAACAATTGTTCAGTTTTCTTGAGAAGATCACTAGCAACCTTTAAACTTTTCTTGAAAGATGTACATGTATGTTGAAAACGATTATGGGAACCACAAAACATACATATACCAACATCTTTAAACTCATCTGAGAGGTCCTGAGTCGCATCAGGTTTCACAAATCCTAAACCTCGCTTATCTCCTGACTTTCGACAATTCTTCAGAGAAGAATTAAATGAGTTTTTCAAATCCATTGAAGAAACTTTGACAGACTTCGAATCCTTATATTTTGCAATATCTGTACAAAGATCAGAATTGATCCGGATTTGTTCATCCAACTTCTTCTGGAGATTAACTAGCTATTCAGAACGTTCTTGAAGATCAGAGTTTTTGATATAAATATCGCAATGAAGACCATCAATTTTCCTTATCAATCGCTGCTTTTCTCCACAAAGATTTTTGATGATTTTTTCTAGATCAAAGCACTCAACCTCATCGATGGTTTCTAGAACACGCTCGGAGTTGAGTAGATCTAATTCTGGTGAAGCGTTTATAGATACTTTACTTTACATAAAGTCAAATTACTACAAACACAGACTTATGAGGTCTTAAACGTGTTTGCCTGCTCTGATACCAATTGAAAAAACGAGGGTCTAACAACCACACCCAGTATTTTGTTTAGGAAATCTGTATGGACTAACTCCAATATAATTCCAAGAGAATCAACTAGATAGTTTGAATGAATCAAGGAAAATATATCCAAGAGTTATATCTCGGTTTCTCAATGTAATCAGCAAATTAAACAGATATAAATCCGCGAGCCTGATTATTATGAGAAGCAACTTGAACGGTACCAAAGACCAATGTTCAAGTGTCAATCAATTTCAATCAACAACCAAAGGTTGGATTTACCAATTGATTGAACTATGCATAACCTGTGGTATTTCAATTAAATAAACGAATATAATGCGGAAAAGAAATAACACAGACACCAAAAGTTTTTTTTGACGAGGAAATCGCAAATGCAGAAAAACCACGGGACCTAGTCCAGATTTGAGCACCACACTGTATTAAGCAGCTACAGACTCTATCCTACTACAAGTTAACTACAGACTGGAATGTAGTTGAGCCCTAACAAATCTCACACTAATTAAGGTACAGTCACGTTCCTTACGCCTCTGAATCCCAGCAAGACTCTACACACTTGATTCCCTTAGTTGATCTCACCCACAACTAAGAGTTGTTACGACCCAAAGTCGAAGACTTGATAAACAAATCTGTCTCACATAGAAAAGTCTATTTTTATAGATAAATATGTCACCCACAGAAATACCTACGAAGTTTGTTCCGTCTTTTGATAAATCAAGGTGAATAGGAACCAATTGATAATCCCGTCTTATATTCCCGAAGAACAACCTAGAAATATCAGTCACCTCACAATAACTTAACTATATGGTAGTAGAACAAGTAGTTATTGTGGAATCACAAAGAATGAGACGAAGATCTTTGTGATTACTTTTTATATCTTACCTATCGGAGATAAATCTCGAGCAAATCTTAGAGAAGATCGTACTCAATACGATAGAACAAGTAAGATCAGAACACGCAACTACAGAAAAGTAGTTGGGTCTGGCTTCAGAATCCCAATGAAGTCTTTAAGTCGTTAACCTATAATGGTTTTAGAAAAAACCTAAGTTAAAGGAGAATTGACTCTAGTCGTAACTAATATCACAAGGAGGTGTGAGGATTAGGTTTCCCAGTTGCTAGAGTTCTCCCTTATATAGTCTTCAAATCAGGGTTTGATATCTTTGGAACAAAGCAATCAATATTCACCGTTAGATGGAACCTGATTTAAGATTCAAGCTAATATATTTCCACCGTTAGATGGTCTTAGCTTGTTAGACACAAATGAAATATACCTCAATTTAGATATGGGTAAACGTACCTAAACGTGTATATTGAGTTGGCTCGACAACAGTTAACCGAAGTTAGCCATATGAATACTTTTGTATTAACCATGTTCATCTTAACACTTATAGATCAATTGATAATCAAATGAATCTAATTGTGTTACTCATAGAGTTGTTCAATTGTTTATATTATCATAGAAGTATATAAGACACAATTGAAGCAAAATCGAATTGATTCAAAAGAATCAGTTCATGAACATTTTAGCCACGGTTTGCAAAGATTGCATTCCTTGAAATATAAATGTATTTATTCATGAGTATGAAATCATACTTAACCGATTTTAGAACTTGAACCACTTAAGTTTGGAAACGGGTACGCAAACTTAAGTTCCGGATATTGGAACAAGCCATCAGTTTGCAAACGGGTACTAAAATGTCAGCTCGGAACGAACTCAGTTGAAACCGTTTGCGAACGAGTACGCAAACTTGGTTCCCGGACTTCAACAGTTAAATTAGTTTGCGAACGGGTATGCAAACTTAACTTCGAACTCCGAATTCCAACAAAACAGCCGCACACTTAGTACACAAACCGTGATGTATCCGGACATGGGTTTTAGCTCTTAAATACCATTTCAATCATTGAAACATTCTTAGAAAATGACAATAGCTGTCTCACACAAACTATTAGCTTATAAGCAATTTTCAAGTGATCGAATGATCAATACGAAACATTCCGAGTCTACATCAAAGGAGTGTCTCACACAAATCATGTAAGATGTTACCACGTGATTGTCACATGATCATCTTTTGACTTTCTTCAAGAATAATGATGAACGTGGTTAAAGCAAAAATCTTTCCAACACGTAATTCGAGAAAGATGTAAGCGAGTTAAACTCATCTCGAAATATCAAATGTGTGTAATGTATAGTCTATATAGCTATACGAATTTGTCTCAATAGGAGATAAAATTGAATAGATTTCTGAGTGATAGATGAGTTCAAGTCTCCACATACCTTTAGTTGATGAAGTTCCACAAGCTCCCCTTAGTAGTCCTTCATCTTCAATCGATGAACGTCGTGAAGTCTAAAGCTCAACTACACATTCTATCCTAATCCGAGACATAGCTATAAGTAGACTAGAAATCAAGACTTATAGTTTTGACAACTAAACTTGACAAACAAGATTGAGATAACAACGTGTGCGAGTTCAACCGAGCAGTGCTCTAACAATAATGAATTCCATTTTCTACTGATTTTTAGAGTAGCCCCTAATTCAAAATGTGGATTCATCATTCTTCAAATGCTCTCAATGACGTCATCCAACAAGAAGTCAGGCTTTGCTTGCTTAATTGAGCAAATTTTTCGAGCATATTTTATTGTTCTTATTGGCAATTCCCAAACTTGTTCGTCCTTGTACTTTCAAACGTATGAAGGAGAATACTTGTAAAAGGAAAAGATGTGATTCCCTTGACGGTTCTTGTGATCCTACCACCTTAAGTCTTCTTCATCAAATTCACAATGGTGTGTGTAAGAAAAATTACGTGTGATTGCCACTAAGTTTCCCGAGATCAAAGAAGATATAGATTGGATTCAAGCCTCTTGGATGGTTTCCGATGATGAAGATGATGATTAAAATCTTTATCTCTTGTTATTTTGTCTAGGAAACTTCTTATGAGAATTTATTCTTGTGTTTTAAGAAGGATAACTAGGGTTTGGAATAACAATTATTGTGAGTACACATAGCTATTGCCAACGATTTTCATCTTGCAATGTTTTTAGATTTATTTATTTAAATTCTAAAGTTTATTTAGAAGATGATTTTGCAGTATTAATCTTTATTGGTTTTATATATTGCAAAAACTTGTTATGGGATATGTGTGTTTGCGTCCGTGAACTATGATTGTCCCATATATGTCAAAAGTTAAGCCTATTATGTCATTATGCAGATATTGATGGAAGATAAGATGAACTTTTGATTGTAAAGATAAGTCTATTACATGTCTTTATATAAATATTGATGAAAAATAGAATGAATCTTTGAATATTCCGCAGTATTGGTCTTTCCCTGATCCACTTCTATGTGAAAGTACTATGTGGCTCCGTAAGTCCGCTTATGTTGAGCATTTCCGATTAAATTAACAATGGGTTCTCTTGTGGTTAATTTAATTGAGTTTTCTGGACACAAATTCACGTCTCATGTGATTTGTTAATGTCCAAATAAATCCTTATTTTCTTGTAAAATTAAGGTCGTTCTTGTTGTTCTTTCGGGAATGACATTTTATGGGGGAGAGTTCTCAATTGAACTTGTGCTTAATTGCCAAATCATTGTGCGGCTGTGGAATATTGTAGGAGTTTTCTTGTATCTTTATAAACTCCTTGATGAATACACTAAGTTTCGAATATGTGAAATCATTGAAACAAAGTTGAAATGTTCTCTTTTAGTCATGAAGTATCTCTATGAGAATTTCATTATGATCCCACTAGTTTTCGTACCATTGCCAATTTTTATTGACAAAAATGGGGAGAATTAATGTGTAGTTCACACTACAAATACATATGGTTTACGGATCATTATGTAAGGGGGAGTGGTTTTCATGTGAGATGAAGTATTGACTAAGGGGGAGTGATACATATCACCATAGTATTGTTGTCAAAAATGTGATACAATTGGACTTTGATGCTGTGTAATAATACTATGACAATGTATAACAATGATTGAGAGCTACTATTTTCTCATTGTTATAGCTACGGATCTTCAAAAAGTGTGATACTGAGTTGAACACATTCAGAATCACTGGAGTACTTGGAAGTGACGAAGATTTTGAGTAATGTTGAAGAACCAAGGTAATCAAGCATTTGGATGAGAAGCTACAAAGTTTATTTATTTATTTTGTAATCCATATATATTGATAGTTTTGTCACTAAAATTGACAAAGGGGCAGATTGTTAGAGCACTGCTTGGTCGAACTCGCAAGCGTTGCTATCTCAATCTTGTTGTCAGATTTAGTTGCCAAAACTATAAGTCTCTATTTATAGCTAAGTCTCGGATTAGGATAGAAAGTGTAGTTGAGCTTTAGACTTCACGGCATTCAATGATTAAAGACGAACAACTACGAAGAAGAGCTTGTGGAACTTTATCAACAAAAGGTATGTGGAGACTTGAACTCATCTATCACTCAAAAGTCTATCTACTATATCTCCTATTTGAGACAAAAGTCGTATAGCTATATAGACTTTGATTATACATATTTGATATTTTGAGTTGAGTTTAACTCGCTTACATATTTCTCGAAATATGTGTTTGTAAGCTTTCGCTTTAACCAAGTTCATCTTATATACTTGACGAAATTCAAAAGATGATCATGTGAAAATCGTCTGGTAATATCTTACATGATTTGTGTGAGACAGTCATTTGATGTAGACTCGAAATGTTTCGTATTGATCATTCGGTCACTTGAAAAATTGCTTTGAAGCTAATAGTTTGTGTGAGACAGCTATTGTCGTCTTCTAAGAATGTTTCAATAATTGAAATGGGAGTTTAGAACACTTAACCATAATTGGATTATAAGCACAATATGCGTACTTGCATATGTGTTGATCCAAGACCAGAATGTAGTATGCATACACGTATGCGTACTGGTGAGGTTGGGTAAAGTCTGTGAGCTAGAGTATGCGTACTTGTACGCGTACTGGCGAAGTCAGTTGAAGTCCGGGTACTATAGTATGCGTACATGTACGCGTACTGGATTCAAATGAAACTTAGAAGTGTACGACAGTATGCGTACACATTTGCATACTGGCGAGTTCTATGATATAAACAAATGAACAACTATAGAAATAGTTTCATTTGAGTCATTTGAAATAGTTATGGTTAAAATGAATATGGTTGATATGAAAGTGTTCATATGGCTAACTTCGGTTAACTATTGTTGAGCCAACAAAGGTGTACACATTTAGGTACGGTTACTCATATCTAAATGAAGTCACTTTTCAATTGTGTGTGACAAGCTAAGTTCGATCTAACGGTTGAAAGATATTAGCTTGAGTCTAATCAGGTTTTCATCTAACGGTGAATATTGAATGCTTTGTTACCAAGGTAACTTAGATTGCAAACCCTGATTTGAAGACTATATAAAGGAGAACTCTAGCAACTGGGAAACCTAATCCCTACACATCCTGTGTGATACTAGTTGCGACTAGAGTCGATTCTCCTTTAACCTTAGGTTTTTCTAAAACCCTGTAGGTTAACGACTTAAAGATTTCATTAGGATTGTGAAGCCAGACCCAAAAAAAGTTGCGTGTTCTGATCTTGTTGTTTTCTATCGTGATTGAGTACTATCTTCTCTAAGATTTGCTCGAGATTTAATCTCCGATAGGCAACATAAAAATTATTCGCAAACATCTTCGTCTCATCGTTTGTGATTTCACAATAACTACTTGATATTTCTAGGTTGTTCTTCGGTAATATAAGTCCGGTATATCAATTAGTTCATGTTCACTTTGATTTATCAAAAGATGGAACTAAAATCATAGGTATCTCTGTGGGAGACATATTTATCTATCAAAATAGACTTTTCTATGTGAGACAGATTTGTTTATCAAGTCTTTGACTTTCGGTTGTAGAAACTCTTAGTTGTGGGTGAGATCGACTAAGGGAATTAAGTGCGCAGAGTCCGGCGTGGTTCTAGATGCGTAAGGAATGCGACTGTACCTTGATCAGTGTGACATTGGTTAGGGCTCAACTACATTCCAGTCCTAAGTTAACTTGGAGTGGGCTAGTGCCTATAACGGCTTAATACAATGTGGTGTTCAAATCTGGACTAGGTCCCGGGTTTTTCTTCATTTGCGGTTTCCTCTTTAACAAAACTTCTAGTATCTGTGTTATTTCTTTTCCGCATTATATTTTTAATATAATTGAAATATCACAGGTTGTGCGTAAGTTCAATCGATTGTGAATCCAACCTTTGGTTGTTGATTAAATTGACTGACACTTGGATATTGGTTTTTTATACCGTCCAAGTTATTTCTTATATTCAATCGGGCTCGCAAATTCCTATTTGTTTGATTGCGGATTGAATTGAGGAATAGAGATATAACTCTTTGATATACTTTTCTTAAGATTGAGTCTGACTGTCTAGTTGATTCTCTTGAAAGTATATTGGAGTTAGTCCATACATATTGCTAAGCGAAATATTGGGTATGGTTTTTAGACCCCTGCTTTTTCAATTGGTAGAACCGATTGAACCCATGTATGTGATTTAATATTTGGTCAATCACATAGTTGTCTTGGAATACAGGGAAACCAATTCTATACTTGTTTGGAAGTGTGGCATGACCGATTCCAAGAAATAAGGATTTACAGAGAAAATATATCAACATACTTTGAACACGTACATTAACTCTTATCATTTATTGTTCAAATATATTCCTTAGTACTCAAGGAGATCCTGTGCCAAAATAAATTAAGAATCTTTTAATTAAGGTTTTTGGATTTATAGGCTTTAATTACCAGCGATTAAATGCATATCTCTAGAGAATAAAAATTAGTAATGTGCATTTACTAATTGGAGATTTTCTATTGAGAGATTTCGGAAATATTGGAAGATCATTTATTGGAATTAGGAAAACCGAATTTTGCCATTCATTGCAAATCTTGAGAATATTTTCGGTTTTGGAAATTCCTTGATGTCCAAACATCCTTGGTCTATAAATACCTAAATTTGCATTTCTAGCAAACTATCCTAAGAGCCATGCAAACTTCATTTCTTGTTATTTCAGGTGGAGCCGTCTATTCGGAGAGGAAAGTATCATAATTAGTTGAAATCTCTTATGACCGCTCGTTTAAAGACTTCTTTGGGATCAAGAAGCTCTACGAGTACCGTTGGTGGGAAACTAGATAATTGCAGTGTTATTAGTTTTCGATTGATTTGATTGACTAACAGTTGTTTAAACTTTAATTGCACCTAGTTGTTTATTCTCGAGAATCTTCTCTTCTGATATAAGATTCACTCAAACTAGATCGAAGTATCGGCGGGATCTTTAGAACTGTTGTTAGATCTAAAGACATCTTGTGATAATCCATTGTTAATAGACTCAATTCTATGTGTGATTGATCACAAAAGATTCTAGTGGTTTTGTGCGGGTTATTTGAAGATTAAAGAAGATTTGAAGACGAAGAAGATTTCTTATTGGTTTTTGTATCTTATTGTGTGCACAAACCTTGATCGGCTGGAATCCAACTAGAATCGAATTTATTCGATTGATTAGTTGCGTGAGATCGACATCGCTTTTAGTTTTTTTTTTTAATATCTATACTGATTGATTGCGAATCTAAACTTAACTACTTTGGTAGTTATTGGATAGATTGATCTAACCAGATAAAAGAGTTTATTAGATTAAACGGAAGAGCCTTTGCGTATGACTTGAGATATATCTATCTTGGAAAGAATCAATAAAGTGTTTACCAAACAGATTCGTTGTTCCTTTGTTGTTTGGAATACGATCCAAAGGAATTATACCAGTGCGTGACCTTCGAAGTCTGAAGCGCAGGGATACTGAGGAAACTAAGTAAACTAGGGGTAGTTGCTTGGTCTCAACTATACGAAGTTGGTGTAGATTTTGTATAGCGGCTTAATTATGAGAGTATTCAATTCCGTACTACGTCCCGGGGTTTTTCTGCATTTGCAGTTTCCTCGTTAACAAAATATTGCTGTGCCATTTACTTTATCTTTCCGCATTATAAATTTTTTATTATAATTAAAGTAAATTTCACTTTACGTTAACTCTGCATTACTTGATAGTGATCCTATAGAGTTTGGTTAAGTCCGAACCTATAATCAAGTAATCACACTTAGTTTGTCGTATTGTCTCGATCTCGTATCCATAGACGATCACACAAATTGTGAATACCGAAATTGTTGTATTGTCTCGATTTTTTTCTTAGACGATCACACTTGGTAATATGACTTATAGGTTGAAAACAAAAAGATTGTGGTGTATTTAGGTACCCTCGTCTTTTCAACGGGATCTTTAGATTTGTTGTTAGACCTAAAGACATCTTGTGATAACCATTGTTAAAAAACTCCGTTCTATGCGTGATTGATCACAAAAGATTCAAGTGGTGTTGTTCAAGTTATTGAAGATTAAAGAAGATTTGAATACGAAAAAGATTTCTTATTGGTTTTCGTATCCTGTGAATTGTGTGCACAAACCTTGATCGGCTGGATTCAACTAGAATCGGATTTATTCGATTGAGTAGTTGTGTGAGATTGGCATTCTCTATATTTCTCTTTGAGATCTATATTGATCGAGTGCGAATCTAAACTTGACTAATTCAGTATTTATTGGATAGATTGATATAACCAGTTAAAGGAATTTATTAGATTATACATAAGAGCCTTTGTCAACGACTCATCTAAATCTTGTAGCAAGATTGATTAGAGTGGTTACCAAACAAATTCTTCCTTCGTTGTTTGGAATACGATCCAAAGGACTTGGTATTCACATGCGTGACTCTAGATTTCGAAGGCGCTGGGATACTGAGGGAACTGAGTAGCTAGGGGTAGTCTGCTTGGTCTCAACTATACGAAGTTGGTATTAGATTCTTTATAGCGTCTTAATTATGAGAGTATTCAAAACTGGACTAGGTCCCTGGGTTTTACTGCATTTGCGGTTTCCTCGTTAGCAAAATCTTGTTGTGTCTTTTATTTTGATTTTCGCATTATAATTGTTTATTATAATAAAGTAAAATACACATATACGTTAACTCTGCATTACTTGATAGTGATCCTATAGATTTTTGTTATTACCGAACCTATTATAAGGTAACACACTTTGTTGTATTATTGTCTCGATCTTGTATCCATAGTCAATCACACAAGTTATCTTGTTGTTGTATTGTCTCGATCTCGTATCCATGGACAATCACACGAAGTTTGAACCGAATTTTCATATTGTCTCGACTTTGTCCATAGACTATAACATTAGGTAGATGACTTATAGGTTGAAACAAAAAGATTGTGGTGTATTTGGGTACCCTCGTCTTTTCAATTAGCATCAGAGCAGTCAAACATGAAAAGATCTTACAATTTGTGTTCGGTGTGATCCAACCTATAAGACATGAGTCAAAGTAGAGCTAGGCGAGAGCGCAAAACTAAAGAAAGATTCAGTTAACGTATCGCAAGAGGTTATTGAACCACTCTCAGAATCTATTTGTGAGCAATTGGTTAATTACAAAAATAGGCTAAATGACTCTACCGAGCTGTTAGAGAAATGTCAGAATGAGTTGAAAACAATAACTTCTGAATGTAAAAGGCTTCTTCAAGATCAAGAAAATTTGAGGGAAGTTGTTTCTCAACAAATACAGGGTCTTGAAGACAAAACAAATGCTAGTCTCTCTCAGAAAAAATTATTAGAGAAAGAGCGTCATGCTTCACTTGAAAAGGTTCTTTTGTTGGAAAAGAAACTTGCTGAATCTGATGCAAGGATTAACTCTCAACAAAAGATTTTTGAAGAGAAAGAAGGTGAATATCTCTCACGAGAAAAACGCCTTGAGGCTGATCTAGCTGGTGCTCTTTATAAAATCAAGATGTTGAAAGAAGAAAATTTGTACTTGAAAAGGTCCAATGATAGCACAAACAACTTATCCTCAATGTTAGAAGCGGGAAGATTTCATGGTGGTACACGAAGATTGGGATATTATATGGAGTGCTTCCAACGATAACAATGAGATAAAATTTGTTAAAGATACAAATTCTTCTCAACCAGAGACTTCCGATGTTGTCAAAGATGCTTCTATTTCTTGTAAAGAAGTAAAGCATGTCATGCCTAAGAATCATGTTTAACCAGACTCTTCAAGTGCATGCATCAAAGAGAGCACTTCTGCTAATGTCAAGAAAGCAACAACGTTGAACAAAGATAAGAAGAAGAAGAATAAAACTCGTCGAGCTCCAATGCAAGAGGATCCACAAAAAGGTAACATTAAAACCCAGTCTTCGTATGTTACTAAGCATTGTTATTATTGTGGTAATAAAGGACACTTGCAATGGGGATGCAAAGTTCGTAAGATGCAAGATGCACTGTCTTTTGTATCAAACGAATTGGCTAAGTTTGATCCCGAATGAACTCAGATCGCTATTGTTCTAAGTTTAGGCAAAAGAATTATTATAATGATAGTTCAAATTGTGCCTATTGCACGAAAAGGTCATCTCATAAAAGACCCGAATATAGAAAGAGATATGACTTTGTAAATACAAAGATAAGATTTGATGTTCCAAATTGGAAAAAGGTCGTTTCGCAAAATATTCAAAAGGGAAATAGTCCTAATGGTATGAAGGAGAAAGTCGCTCTCGTGAAACCCATCTATAAATGGGTCCCGAAGTCCTCCATGGTAAAATAGGGATGAAAAGTTAGTCACAAGAATGACACTCGATTGATATTTGTTGAGAGTCTTCTTGAAAGACTAAGGAAATACATCTTGTTGTCTAAAGTCTCTTGTATGAATGAATGTTGTGATATTTACACTCTTCATCACAAGTCAAAGAATAAAAACAAGAGAAGACAAATCAAGCAAGAGGTCAAGAATGATGATTCTGTCTTAGTCACTTCTTACAAACAAGACAAGGCTCAGCTCAACACAACTTAGTTTTGTTAAAATGTGCATGCTCACCTTTGTGCTCAATTTTTGAAAGGTGAGAAAGCACATGAAAACTGAGCACATGACCTCTCGGTTATTATATGACTAATTAATATCTTTAGGGAGATTTTTCTCTTCAAGACTCATACCTCCTCTATCTATATTTGATCTTTTGATAGAAACGGTAATTTTGAGTTCATAATGTTGATATCTACAGGTCATTTATGTGTATCTCTTGTTTATACGGTTAAAACGAGCCAAAAATCACTGAATTCGGACATCGTATGCAACATTTATGCCTAAAACAGTTTTGTGTATGAATTCGTGTTAGGATCCATCACAACCCAATTACATGGACCAGTCACAACCTATACATGTGACTTGGTATAACCGGTCCCTAACTAGTCAATACGAATGAGTGTAAAACTGTTTTGATCATAACTTCTTCGTCCGAACTCGGAATGACCTCATTCTTTTAGCGTTGGTTTCGTAATTAAATCTCCTACAAGATTGAGGTAATTGAAATAATTGATTCTCTGTTGAATATTTATGGTGTATTGCATTTAAGTTTTTGAGATAAACCATTGTGTTTCAGTCTCATATATTGGCTCACTTCTTTATGGTTAGTGATTTTTGAGTATAGCCAATCTTTGGATCATATCAAAATCATAAGAAAGTTGTGTTGTAGCTCATATGTACGTCACATATACTAATGTTTGTTTATAGTCTATAAACTAGATATTTGGTATACATATGAGTACTCTTGATATATGAGATAAACATTAGTTTTCATTAACCTTAATATTCGATCTCATATGAATGTAACCCTTATGATTTGTGTGGCTTTTTGATTTAACGGGATTAAGTTCTAGCCCATGTTGGTAGGCTTTATCAAAGGATTATAAGGTGTTCCGATTGAAACTCATATGTGAAAAGTCACAATATGTTGAATCAATTTGTGTTTACATGAGTTGTATTTAGCATAACTTATGTGTTTTGGGTTTTCAACTTTTGCTATTGGCACGCATTAGCTAAAACTGATTCAACTTTCTCTGGTAAAGGCTGCTTTTGTTGTTGTTCTTTTGTTCTTGTGATACGATGACAACACACTGGGGGAGAGTTCTTATTTGAACTTGCGCTTAATGATATATCTTTTTGGGGAGAAGAGGATGGGAATTTGAGTTAACGATTTTTTAGTTAATCGTTATCCTGTTTAAGTAAAGCCTATTTATATTGCATATATTTTGCTTTTGCTTAATAAAATTTCGGTACAATTGATATGTTACATTATATTGTGTATGGATGTGTGTGAGATTCAATTGTTTCCGGTTAAGAAAAAATGTGTCAATTTATTTGGCTTATTTTATGGTATCTTCTTTATTGTTGGGTATCAAGTATTTTTGCTTAACGAAATTCAGTGCCTTTGCGATGCTATAATGTGTATGTTTGTTTCAATTGCTTCCAGTTAAGAAAATAATTACAAGTCAATTTATTTTGGTTTGTATGTATTTTAAGGCTTAACAGAATACGAGATCATTTGTTTAGTCCAATTGATTCTGGATAAGAGAAACTAAGTTAATTCTGATCTTAGTTAGACTTATCAAATTGGAGGATTCGGTTATTTAAGTCTAATCGAATGCCTTGACAGGAAAAACTAGTTAACTAACCTAGTGTTTGTCTTGTCTAAAGGGAAAGGTCTAGGTTATTGTCTGAATAATTAGAACCTGATGAGAAAAATAAAGTTAAATCTGATTTTTATTTTGGTCTTATCGAAATAAGCGGTTGTGCATACACAATCAGTATAACAAGGGAATTAAGTCTCTTAGTCAATTTGTTAGAATATTAGGGAAAATTTCTTTGGGCAATTGTTTCCTTGATAACATATTGAAACTAAATTACTTTGTAGTTTCGGTTTTAATATTGGTTATCTAAAGTGGTATGTGAAACTTTCGTGCTTAACTCTTATAGTTTGTTTACAAGTCTTTTAGGTTTGTAAGATCCTTTCGATTTGTCCTTTATTTGCTCGAACCTTTGTCATTTTGTGACAAAAAGGTAGGAAAGGACAATTGTGCTTAATTAAATGTTATATCTAACGAAAGAGTAAAGCATTGACTAAGGGGGAGAAACATATTATATAGTTGTGTAGTAATTCTTACTAAAAACGGGGAATAATAAAGATGTTCGTATTGAATTGTTGAGATTATTAGTCCCACATCTGGGCAATCTAAGATCCTACGGTTTATAACTCTATGGGCCTCTCCACTCATTGCCAATTGGTTTTGAGTTGGATGCCCGTATTCTAACATGGTATCAGAGCAGGCTATTTGCGACGAGTCATTTGACCGCGCCTTTACTCCGCGTCACCCGATTTATTGGTGTCCACGTGTTATACCCAACGAGGCTACACGTGAGGGGGCGTGTTGAGATTATTAGTCCCACATTGTCTGGGCAATCTAAGATCCTGCGGTTTATAACTCTATGGGCCTATCCACTCATTGCCAATTGGTTTTGAGTTGGATGCCCGTATTCTAACATGAATATTTACCTAGCTTAACTTTAGGGGAAGTAAAAGCTTTTGTTATTCAAATGTCAACATCGACAATTATTGATTGAATATATACATGATATTGTGATGTTGAAAATTGGAATCAAGCGAATGAAGAATGAGTTATTTTGTAATTCGTTTAGCTCCATGTGTAATAAGAGTTTTATCACTAAAATTGACAAAGGGGGAGATTTTTAAAGCATAGATCGGTTGAACTCACCAAGTGTCGGTATGTCAAGTTTGGTTATAATATTTTAGTATCAAAACTCATATGGAGTCGCTTGATTAAATACTAGAGTCAACTTTGTTTAGGTTAGACTCGAAAGTCTAGGAATGTTGAGACATACAAGTATTACTCTGAATACTTGAAGAATGTGAAGAAGTAACGAAATACAAGGACGAAATCATCCTTCCACTTGAGGTGGGTAAAATTGACTTGAACTGTTTCATTCCTAACGTATCTTTAAAGTTGTGCTATATTGAAAACATAATTCTGAAGTTGTATATACTGTTCATATTGTATAATACTCTAGTGATGTGACGTGATCATAATAGTATGATCATAGTATTAGGGAATTAGACTACGAAGTATAACACTTATCTTTTGAACTTCGTAGATATGACATCGACATAATCTTGTATATATTGTTATGATTATGTGAATGGGTTATGGTGAAGATTTAATCCTAGGAAATAATATTTTACATTTGTTTAAAGGAAGTACATTCATGAACTTGTTTCGTGAATCGAAAGGGAAATCATTTGGCTTATTGGTTTGGCTATTCATTTCAAATCTTTGGATGACCAATATGTGTGAGATGGTAGAACCGAACTTAACTTAGGTTATATATATTGGTATAACTAATCACAATGCATGACTTATGATTTGGTATGACCGGTTTTTGTTAATTGGTGTAACCGATCCTAAGTAATCACCATGTGATGGTATGATCGATCCTCGTAATTGGTATGACCGATCCTAGTAATTGGTGTAACCGGTCCTGGTAACTGGTGTGATCGATCGCATGTAATACCATGTGTAGATGGAACCGATCCTAGTGACTGGTGTGACCGATCACAAGTGTTTCCATATTTATGTATAACTAATTTTATTATTCATAGAACCGATTGAACCCATGTATGTGATTTGGTATTCCATCAATCACATAATATTCTTGGAAAACATGCGAACCAATTCTAAACTTGTTTGGAAGTGTGGTATAACCTATTCCAAGAATGCAAATCCATGTAAATATAAAATAAGGATTTGCAGTGAAAAGATGTCAACATACTTTGAACACGAGCAGTGACCGGTTGTCAGCCGACACAAATATAATTACACTTTCTTACTACTCAAAATATATAATGAAGCAAGGGCAAGAAAGGATCGATCCCACAGAGAGGTCTAGGTTGTCAAATTTTTTCGGTTCCCTATAAATAACACCGGTAGTTTTGTGATTTTTATATAATAAACTAAATAAAAACAAATAAAGAAATAAGCAAACAAATCAAATCAAGGATAAGAAAGTATTGGTCATGGATTTCGTCTTCAATCACAAACATGTTTTCAACACAATAACTAGAATTGATATTTTAATCTCAACTTTTATCAAAGACCCTAGAATACCTTGATCGCAAGTATATCCCGCAAATCTCCTCATGTCATCAACAAACACATTAAAAAATGCGAATATGAATTCTACATAAAGGAACAACCTAACGTGTAAAAGCACTAATCAAGTTCAATTCCTTAGATGCATTAGGTTCTATGAAATCAGGCCAATCAAAGCAATCGAACGTGGAAAGCGCACTAATCCGATTTAACAAAGGTTATGGTTCACATATGACTACTAGGATGTATCACTACAAGCAATAATCACAATTATGCTACTTGTAATCAGGAATCTATCACTTTTGCGTATAATAAATCCTAATCTAGCAATAGAGATGAAAACTAACTCAATCGATTCGCGACTCGACTAAATAGCATTCAACTCATATAACAATATTGATGGTAAATCATAGACGATAATATGGAGACAAAACTAATTTATTGCACAAAAACTCATATTTGGAAATCCAACTTATTCCATAACCAATAATAAAACTCTAGCTCATATTCATGGAGTTCATAACAAGAAGAAAGAGAAAAGACTTCATGGTGTAAACCCTAGAAAAAAAACAAAGTAGAGGCAAAGAATAGAGAAAAAGATGTAAGATCCAAGATATCCCAAAAGTTGTAGAAGTCTTTCCTTTAAATAGCTCTCTTGTTTCCAAAATTAGGTCTAATCTTCAAAAGTCCACTAGATAGAAGTCCTCCAAGCCCATGTGTGAGAAAACCCATGTAAAATTATGTCCAAAAACGTTGCCGGAAAACTGGGATTACGGCCGGAATAGTCGCCGGAAAGTATTTCAGGTGACCGGCAAAGTCAAACCGGTCAACGGGTCAAAACAATGAGTCAACTCGGGTGAGTCAAGTCGAGTCAAACCGGGTCCAATCGATGTGAGTCGATTAAAGCGGATGAGTCGGGTCCACTCATTTTGACTCACTTGGGCCTAGGCTGTTTTGTAGTGGCCTGAATTGTGTAGCACAATCATTGTGCTTCAGCCATGATGGCTGCCTTCCCTGCAACTTCAGTGCATAACCTGTAATGCCTCATTCTGAGCCAACAAATCAACTCCTATTTCCATCTTGTTCAATTACAATTGTAGCTGCAAAACTCATCCTGCAACTCAGTCCCAACTCCAATCTGCAACTGTACTTCATACCACAAGTTCCTGGCACTAAGTTATATCAACTCAACCTCACGCTCTCTGTCGCAGCACCATCAATACCAGCTCAGGCCAACAATGCCCATTAGCTCTAGCACCTGAACTTCCATTAGTTTGCCATAATTTCTCAAGTCAACAACATCAGTTGTCTCCTCTCTGTAGCTGCATACCATCTCCAAGCATCAGTGCCAACTGCAATTTCTTTCAGCAATCTCAAATCAACATTGCCCATTAACTCTACAGTTCAACTACAATCATCTCAAACACATCCAGCTACTTGCAATTCCAATACCACCAAAGTAGCTCATTACTCCTGAGCTACCACCATTCATAGCACAACTGCAGCAGCATTAACATCAAACTCCAGCCAATTCCATTACTCCAATTGCAGCATCGACACCATCATTTCACAAGCATCAACTGCAACTCCTCTGCCTGACCGCAATCACGGCAACTCATTCACCTAACTGAGAAAATAGCAACTTGCACTCCACGGCAACAGCTCCAAACCCTTGTAATCAATTCAACACCAACAGTTCTCCACTTCCACCACCATCACACTGTGTACAAGCCTCCAATACCAGTAACCCCTTCACCGTAGTATCACCTCCACTGTTCTCCACTTCCGATGAAATTACTCAGCAGAAACCATTCATCCTTTGTAGCTTCTTTGAACAAGCACATTTGTAGCTGCACCTCATACCTGCAATTCAGTTCATTGCATTGCCAAAACCAACTGCCATTCATCTCAACCAGCTGCTTCACTATTTTGTTTCCATCTTAGCTCCAATTGCACCCCATTTCAAACTTTTTACTTAGAACAGCCCCGCAATTCATCTCGATCTTCTTGAGCACCCGGCTATCACCACCGCAGATTCACAACCAGTGCACTCACTTTGCACACTGCCAATCTGGAAGCAAGTGGCAGCAACATCTCCCAGCTTCTCGACCACCATCCTGACACTGAAATATCACCAATAAACACTTCCACCGCTTAGTCAAAACCCATTATTGCACCCTGCCAGTTCTAGCATCACCAAAGAATTTCAATAGCGATTCAGGCATCAATTCCCGCACCTCTTGGCAACAATCATCACCACCAATACCTTCTTGACTCTCAACAATTATCAAACCCATGACTCTCTTCACAGCTCAACCCTGAACGCATCCACAGCATCACCAACTCAAAGGCAATCTCACGTTCAAATCATCATTCCATAGCAACCGCAGTAAAACCCATTTGTAGTTTCTCCAATCGAACCCATCTCTCTTCATGAATCTCTCCACCAGAAACAACTTAGATCCCCTTTCTTCTCTCGATTCTAACACCCAGTAACCCACACCAGATTGTGATTTGAATTTCATCTTCATTACCGTAGACTCTCACCGATTGCAATTTACAACCCTTCTCGATTTGATTTCATCTCCATCATTAACTCGTATATTTGTCACGAGCTTCCATTTTCTTGTTTTCACTGAGATGTAATGAAGGATGAAAGAAAGAATAGGTTGTGTCTGAGAAACAACTCGACCTAATTAGGTCAATCCGTACACACTGGATAGTGGCACCAGTAGAATGGATAGGGGCTGCCCAGATAATATATGACTCCGTCGGGCCAGAGAGCTGACAGCCTAATTTCTTGACTCCTTCGTGCGCAATATTAGTCTGCTCCAAATATGGCCTGTGAATTGATCCTTTTGTCTTTTCACTCCAAATAAACGATTTCTCCTTCTTTTGCTCCCAAATGACTCCATAGTCCCTAATAACTCAAAAACACGCATAAGATACATAATTCACACGAAAAATAACAAAGAAAGCATAAACTCTAGATAGTAAATACGGTGTATTCTACACCTATCAAGCAGTAACTCTTATCATATATTGTTCAAAGATATTCCTTAGTACTCGGGGTGACCCGTGCCGAAATAAATTAAGAATCTTTTAATTAAGGTTTTTGGTTTTATATGCTTTAATTATCAGCAATTAATGCATATCTATAGAGAATAAAAATTAGTAATGTGCATTTACTAATTGGAGATTTTCTATTGAGACATTTCGGATGTAGTTGCAGGAAATCCTACACTACACCCCTCACAAGAATCCACACAACTAAGCCATTGAAGATGAACAATTATAGTTTTTATTGATTAATCTCTTGAATGTTTACAAGACAAAAATGGAAAAGAGATTAAGAAATTACAATTACTATAAACTTTCTCTCTCTTAATGACTTGCTCAACACTCAAAAAAACATCTCTCTCTCAATAGGCCTATTCGGCTCTTTATATAGGGTGTTACATAATGGATGACAACTAAGTCGTCCTTTATTTTGGAATGACTTGCGAAGTGTCGCAAGTGTCAGATGCATAATCTCGCGACACTCCTAGTTCTCGCTAAGTCTTCACACCTTTCTCGTGTTCTGGCCGTCGTCATCCACTGCGTCACTTATTTTATTAAATCTGCGACGCCTTCGCAATGTAACGTTTATGGATTTCGCAGAGGTATTGGTGTTGCGATATTCTGATCCTACATCTTGCCTCTTCTTATGTCTTCTCTGCGAAGGAGAGAATGTCATGAGAATTATTATTTTCAAACTGCCGCAACCGTTCATCCTTATCTGTTTTGGCGATTTGACTTCATACTTTTACACAAAATCTATAATACGTGTCTCTTCTTCCACCCATTTTTTGAAACGTCCCTTTCAACCGTTACTTCTCAACCATTCACGTCTCTTCTCGCATTAAATGCGTTTATCTTCTCGAGAATTCTTCTCTATATATAGTTTTCTCATCCTCCTATTCTTCTTTTTTACTTTCTCTCTGCAATTCTTCTTCAATTCTCCTCCATAACTTCCGCTTCTGCTACTGTAATTTTTTTTTTCCTTTGATCTTCAACTCCTTAATCATTCCCATACTCTAAAAATGGCTCCACCTGGTCGTAGATATGAAGTTCTCTTGGGAGAGACTCAAAAGGATTTACAAGGGAAAGGTTTCACATTATCCACTATTCCCCATCAAGAATCTTCATCTATTCTCTCCGCTAAATTATTTACTGATCACTGTTGTGATAATCAAAAGATCATAATCTCGCTAGGTCAGATTCTCGCCGGCCTTCCTATTCCTCTCTACAACCCTGAACTTCCTTTGTTTTATGAAATTCTTGCTCATGAGAAATTCTCGCGAGCTGTTTACCAATTAAGTGGAGATTGTATCCGCTTAATGCTTGAGTTCGCCACCCGTGGCGCTGGTAAGGGGTCTCTATATTCTAATGTAGTCAGAGATCCTAAATTTGTAGATTTAGAGATATTCCCTGAGAAATATTCAGTAGAGAGTTTCTTTGAGAATTATGAAGTAATAAACATGAAGAACGATAAAACTCGTTGGGGTGCAAGTTTGAAAAGAAGAGAAAATATCCCTCAGTGACAAAGTACTTATGCAGGACATTGATTGGCATTCTGGCAAAAACAATGTTCCTCGCCACTCTAAAGACGAAAAATGGTGCGTCTTTCCACTATTCTTGAATGGACCTTATATTTCAGGTTCGAATGTACTCCCTGCGAACCTCGCCAACTATCAACCTTGGGTATTTGACTGGCCGAGAAAGCTAAAGATGTGTGCTTCCGAATTTCGCTCGCTTTGTAATTATTACTTTTTTACATCTACCAATCTTGCGAAACTTTCGGATTGTCAAATTGAGAAAAAGTTACGAGAAAAATCCTAAGGCGAGTACTCTGGCAATTATCCAGTCTATCACGGATGGTAAGAAATACTTTTTCTTCATTATTTTTAACAATATTGTTGCCTCTGTTTCTTATCTTCATTCGTGTGCGAAGGTGGGCGTTGAAGTTGTTGAAGAAGAGGATATTTACGAAGCTTCGAAAGCTAAAGGCAAGAGTAAAATTCCTTTTCGCAAGAAGAAATCTGCTCTCCACCTTCTAAAACTAAACTCAATTCTTCTTCTCGTTCCAAATCCTCAATCCAAGAAGAGCTCGATGAAGATGATGATGATGTTGACAACTCTCTTGCGAAGGAGAATCATCCAGTTGAATCTGTTATGGCGCAACTATCCAAAGTGTTTTCTCCGATTCTATGCAAGGAATTGGAGATGATTATTTTACGCCACATGCGAAGCTCTCGCAAATATCTGCGATGCTCCTTACTAGAGGATGATGATTCTTTTCGTGGAGTTTCCAGAGCAGTAACTCCCAGTTTCCTAAACGCACTTAGTGCCTTGGTATGTGATAGACGTATTTTTGTGTCTAATTTGTCCTCAGTGTCTCTATTGTTGGTCTCGATTTTTGTACTAATTTTGGTGTTTTTTATGTTTGTTTAGGTGTTATTGGAGAATTACACTTATGCGGAAAAAGTTGCTCGAAAATTGCTATTTGGACTCCCGGAGAAAAGTACTAAAGGCACCCTCAATTTGGATAAGGGCACCCTGTGGCACCCCAGCTGATAAAGGCGCCCCTGTTTTGGTTCGGGGCACTTCATCCTCTCCATTTCAAATTTTTGGTTTTGGCGGAAAACAAGTTTCCTCCCTGGCAGTTTAATCGATCGGATTTTGGAGGAGTTTTAATGCGATTCAATGGCCGAAACTTCATGGGAAGACTTGTTAGAGCCTAACGGGGTTGGTGTGGGTCGATTAGTGACCTAAATTTGGCTAGATAACTCGCTAGGAGAAGACAGAGGGATGTGTACGGGAAGAGTCTTCCACGGGATTAGAGCGTGTTTTGACGTGTGCTACCCGTGTTTGAAAGACTTGTGGAGCGTGATTGAGTTAACATGGATAGTTTGGAGTGAATTGGATTGCAACAGACGCATGCTACTACAAAAATGGAAAAAATATCTCGAGAATATTTTTTCATTTACTGCCGAATAATGGAAGAATTTTCGGAGTAATGAAGAGATTTCGAGGCCCCGAATAGTATATAATGAGTTAAGGTCGAGTAGGAGAGGACGGAGAGATTAGGGAAGGTTTGGAGCACCACAGAGTCGAGAGAATCAAGTTCTGGGAAACACCATTGCTGCTGCCTGCTACACCTGAAGAACACGAAGAACAAACGGCCGAAACCGCTCGTTCTTCAACAGTGTAAACGACTCGCGTTTGTGGGTCGTAGTTGGAGTGCGTAGACTTAAATGAATAGTAACAAATGACGAAAGGTGTTATCGCTCTGTAACAATTAGGTTTGTAACACTTATATCTCATTACAAACCCGGTTTTTATTTGATATCTCTCCTTTTCATCATTTGTAAGCACCTTTGAGCAATAAAATCATATTTTGAGCGTGTTTCCAACATGATGAGCTAAACCCCATCTCTGGGACGACGGACGGAGATGAATTTTATCATGTGGTAAATTAAATTAATTCCTTAATTATTTTTTGCACCAATTTTTAATGATTTATGATTTCTATTAATTATTTATTATTTTGTCTGATGTCGCATGCTTAGTTTAAATTACTTTTGATGCGTCATGCTTACGATTTGAGATAATGTTTTATGAAATCTACTTTGGCAAAGAATAGAGTTAGTGTTTCTTTTATTTTGAGCGATAATTGCCTAGGATTAATTTCTCAACCACTTGAATATGAAAGTCGTAAAATCAGAGTCCCAAAGAAACTATTCTTCCCGTGACACATTTTGTATATATTTTCTTTTATTAATTCTTAAAATCAATCTCTTCGAGTCCGAGTGAACGACAACCCTTATTACTACAACATCATTGAAAATAAACCATCAATTTTTGGCGCCGCCGACGCGGACTTGTGTATAGATTTGTTTTTAGGTTTTATTTTTTTTATTATTATTTTTGTTCTTTTTTACGCGGTTTGGTATTTCTGTTTGCTTTCAGATTTGGAGTGGAGCGAAGAAAAAGAGAAAGTGCTGAAAATAAAAGCAAAGCCAAAATAGGAAAGAAAAGAGAGATCCGAACGAAGTGAAGAAGAAAACTTTGTATATAGTGTAATTATTTTTATTTTTTTTTAGAAACTGTAATTAGGTAATTATTTTTGTAATTTTTATTTTTGGACTTTTTAATTTTTGGACTTTTTGTTGGACTATCGGACATTATTAATTTTAAACCCTAAGGAAGGGTAATTTAAATATAAACCGCACAGGGGAAGGACGACGATTACGATATCGTCTCGCCCCGGGTTCGTACATGACATAGGAGTCGTGGCCCGAGTCGACTTCAACGGTTCATCCCCGTCTGGAACGGGAGGTAAAATTCTAAACACCCGCGAATCCCCTGTCGCGGGTTTACTTGATGATTTTGTATGCATATATGTTGAGGTATTGAAAACGGGCCGCTTTAAATTCCTAGTAAAGGGCAAGGACTGGCCATATAAGATAAGGGTTCGGATTTCATCACCGTTCTCTTCTTGCCCGCCTTAGGAAAACGAAACCAAACACGAACCTAAGCCTAAAATTTTGAATAGAACGAGACCGATAGGGTAACGAGCTTAATAGGAAAGTCGTTCGAAAAATATTGGTTACTCTTTTGAGCATACTTGAAGTTCATGATGGTTTACGTGAGTTGAATGCGTGACTGCGCCGCCTTGTAATGCGGTGAGGCCTTGGGTATCAAAGCTCCACGCAGCCTTCCTCGCCTCTATTCAACTTACTTAAACTCGGATTGATTCCCGAGGGGTTTGCTCGCATTGTAACGAATTCCCTTTCGAAGGATTAGAAGCTGGTCTAGAAAACAATCTAAGTGGAGCCATCATGATTTTTGTTTGCTAGAAATCGATTAGGTTTGTTGTGGTCGAGTCAGCCTTGTTTGTGTTTGTGTAGAATTCCCTTGCAGTTAGGATGTCAAACTGGTATAGCCAATACAACGAATATCCAACTGAACAATATGGACATTACTACTATGACCATAGTGTGAATAGTGGTTGGGAATGCCAACCTTTTGAAGGTTATGGGTCACACCATGGTGAGCCCAATTACTATCCACACGTATATCGGTCTTATGAGCAAAACAATTCATCTATTTCTCTAGAAGAGGCTTTCAAGAGTCATTCCTTATTTGTGAAGGAAACCTTAAATATTCCAGATGAGTCCCTAGAGCAAATCAACTAGGATGTCTTTAGAAGAGACTCTTAAGCAATTTACTTGAGAAAGTACAAATAGGATTGTCGAAAAACTTGCTCGAAATAATCTTAATTCCCAATACAAGTGTTTCCAATATTACCCATGAAAATGAAGATATTTATAATCATGATGACGAGGTTAGATTCGGTAACACTAATTTAGATGAGGTTCAACCATTTTCATGTTATTATAATAATGATTATGATGAGGATAGTGTTGATGAAGAATTTGAAATAAATAGGCATAGTGATCAGGAACTTGCTACTCCGATTGAGCTTTGTAATAATTGGGTTATTTCTCGTTCGAGATCCTAATAATTTTAAAAATTATTCACCTATTCAAGAGGACGAGGATTTGCCTAGAGATACTGTTTTAGACGATGTAGTATTTCCTGTTTACGAAGTCGATAATGGTTTAGAGGAACGGGTTTATCATGAGAATATTATTTTAGAGTCTAATGATTTAAAAACAATATTCTTAGACGAAGAAGATGAACTCGTAGAGCTTTTAAATATGAGTGAGGATGCATCACCTGAGTATAATCTACATGAAGCAATTGACCATTTTCGTGGATTTTGATGATCTAGAAATTAGGGAAATTGTAGCTAGTCTATCTAGAGACACCCAAAATTCTAAGTTTGGGGGTGATTATCATTCTCCTTGTGCCTTACCTTTAGATCTTACAGAGATCCCTCACTTGGGACTTGATATATGTGCCTCAACCATTGTGCCAGATTACCTTCATGCTAGCTCTCCCGAACCTAATAATGTCCAGAAGAAGTTCAACTTGTTAGAAACCCATCCTCTCGGTTGATGTGGTTAATCCAAAGCTATGATACCAAAATTGACTTTGTTTTCCCACCAAAACTTTTCTTTCAATTGTGGGAACTTATGAGTTACAAATGTGTCGCTTATTAAGTTTTGAGACTAAACCTAATTACTTTAGGAGATTAGGGTCGACACATTTGTTTAAGGAAGACCACCACTCTCTTTGTGGTCACCGTGTGAGTCAAATCTGATTGACTTAGAGGATCCCCAACTATTCAGAGTTATTGTTATGTGCGTCTAAGTTCCTTTTTGAGTTTTTCGGACTCTAGAACCCGAACATTCGGATCTAACTTTTGAGGAAATGCAACCCATGAAAATATGTTATCTAGACCCGGTTATAGAACTCCGAACTCAACCACAACTAGATGTAGTTGTCTTAAACAGAAACTAGACAAGGGTGTGCTTTATTTGTTAACTTTCTTGGCAAGTTGCGTTTCCTTTTACTTGTGATAGCCCTTTTTGGTTTTGGTGATCCGCAGCTTATTCCGGCTATTACTCTATGATTCTATAAGGTGACTAATCCTTTCTTAGTCCTGGTCAAGACTTTAAACTTAGCACTTCTTGGGAGGTAACCCATGCTCATGCAACACGGTAATATCTTTCCTTACTCTTCTCTTCAAGTGGTAAAAGTTTCTCATTGTTCATGCTTTTAATTTCATCTTTAGAACATTGAGGACAATGTTAGATTTAAGTTTGGGGGTATGGGAGAAACTTTTTAGTTGCGGTAAATAAACTCCCGAGCCTAGAAATTTATGTTTATTAAGGTCGGCACTAACCAATCTAAGTGGATGGAAACATCTTGGTCAGTAGGAGTTGAGGAACCAATCTGATTAGATGGAAACATCTAAAGAGTCTATTCATAAAAGCACGAGCTCGGGTGTTAGAAATAACATGATAGTTTCACCATATCTCGTTGAGTCCTTTTCACTTCGTTTTTATTTTTTTTTTTTAAACTATGTTTCTCTAAGTGATTAGGTGGGGCCCACGAATCAAGTTGTTACCAATGCTAGAGTGAAATAGAGTGATTGAGATACAAAAAAAAAAAAAAAAAAAAAAAAAAAAAAAAAAAAAAAAAAAAAAAAAAAAAAAAAAAAAAGTTGAAAAAAAAGTGAGAAAGTGAGACCAGACCATCTGACCAACCGGAATAAATTCAATAAAGTCGACCACTGGAACCCTTGTATATGCCAGTTGTGTTGACCTAGAGTTAGGATTATCGACCACCGGTTCCCTTGTATATGCCAAAGTGTGTTGATATTAGTCGACTAGTATCTCACCATTAAGATAGGTTCATTTTGGCGGAGGCCTTCGGCACATATGGGAAACATCGATCACTTAGTAAACATCAAAACCATCTATGTTTTTCTCTATATCCATCTTCTTGATCTATCCATGTGATTAGTTTTGACTCCGGTATTGATGTCCATAGTGCGACTATCCGAGTAGAGCTCAGTGACTTATATATGAATTTTAGTATGCTTGAGTGCAAACTCGTGTACAAAGAATTGGAATTTCGCATCGTGGTACTTCCTCCCGTAGTCAATAAGTATGCCAACCAAGGAGATTCTTTAGTGCCTTCCAAGGTTCTCGCGTAGATAGCTAGGGTCCTGGAGTAAAGGTTTTGTGGGTACACCTCGGGTAAACCCTCCCGGAGACAACACTCCGCCACTAGGGCCACCTAGGGGTTCAAATGATTTTTATTTTCTAGAATAAATTTGCTCGAGGACTAGCAAATAATAAGTTTGGGGGTATTTGATGTGACGCATTTTTGTGTCTAATTTGTCCTCGTGTCTCTATTGTTGGTCTCGATTTTTGTACTAATTTTGGTGTTTTTTTATGTTTGTTTAGGTGTTATTGGAGAATTACACTTATGCGGAAAAAGTTGCTCGAAAATTGCTATTTGGACTCCCGGAGAAAAGTACTAAAGGCACCCTCAATTTGGATAAGGGCACCCTGTGCACCCCAAATGATAAAGGCGCCCTGTTTTGGTTCGGGGCACTTCATCCTCTCCATTTCAAATTTTTGGTTTTGGCGGAAAACAAGTTTCCTCCCCGGCGCTTTAATCGATCGGATTTTGGAGGAGTTTTAATGCGATTCAATGGTCAAACTTCATGGGAAGACTTGTTAGAGCCTACTAACAGGGGTTGGTGTGGGTCGATTAGTGACCTAAATTTGGCTAGATAACTCGCTAGGAGAAGACAGAGGATGTGTACGGGAAGAGTCTTCCACGGGATTAGAGCGTGTTTTGACGTGTGCTACCCGTGTTTGAAAGACTTGTGGAGCGTGATTGAGTTAACATGGATAGTTTGGAGTGAATTGGATTGCAACGAGACGCATGCTACTACAAAAATGGAAAAAATATCTCGAGAATATTTTTTCATTTACTGCCGAATAATGGAAGAATTTTCGGGAGTAATGAAGAGATTTCGAGGCCCCGAATAGTATATAATGAGTGTTGGGGTCGATTAGGAGAGGACGGAGAGATTAGGGAAGGTTTGGAGCACCACAGAGTCGAGAGAATCAAGTTCCAGGAAACACCATTGTCTGCTGCCGCTACACTCGAAGAACACGAAGAACGTGACGGCCGAAACCGTCGTTCTTCAACAATGTAAACGACTCGCGTTTGTGGGTCGTAGTTGGAGGCAGACTTAAATGAATAGTAACAATGACGAAAGGTGTTATCGCTCTTCTGTAACAATTAGGTTTGTAACACTTATATCTCATTACAAACCCGGTTTTTATTTGATATCTCTCCTTTTCATCATTTGTAAGCACCTTTGAGCAATAAAATCATATTTTGAGCGTGTTTCCAACATGATGAGCTAAACCCCATCTCTCTGGGACGACGGACGGAGCTGAATTTTATCATGTGGTAAATTAAATTAATTCCTTAATTACTTTTTGCACCAATTTTTAATGATTTATGATTTCTATTAATTATTTGTTATTTTGTCCGATGTCGCATGCTTAGTTTAAATTACTTTTGATGCGTCATGCTTACGATTTACTGAGATAATGTTTTATGAAATCTACTTTGGCAAAGAATAGAGTTAGTGTTTCTTTTATTTTGAGCGATAATTGCCTAGGATTAATTTCGAACCACTTGAATATGAAAGTCAAGAAATCCGGAGTCCCAAAAAAACTCTTCTTCCCGTGACACATTTTGTATATATTTTCTTTTATTAATTCTTAAAATCAATCTCTTCAAGTCCGAGTGAACGACAACCCTTATTACTACAACATCATTGAAAATAAACCATCAGTATGTCTATATTTCCTTATTTCTGCATGATTTCAGTTATAAACTTTGTCTTAACAATTTCTTTATTTTCCTTTATAGTCTTAGTCTGGGAGAGCTTCCTTTGTTGTTGCCTCAGATATCGAGAAAAGGCGCAACAGTCTCGAGAAGAAAAATCTTCAACTTAAGAAGAAGAATGAAGAATTGGAAGCTGAAGCTGTTTCTCTTCGCAAGAGAGATAAAGAATTTGAAAATGAAATTGCTACTCTTCGTGAAAAGACCAAACAATTGGAAGTTGAGTCTTCTTCTCATAAGGACAAGATATCTAGCCTTCAAAATGCTAATCAACAACTTTATGGTATAAAATTCTTTATCTTTTTCTTGCTTTTATTTTGTCATTTATTTTTCTTTATCTGACTTATCATTTTCGCAGATGTTTATAACCTTTCTGATGAAGCCATTCTTCTTCACACATTTCCTGAGTCTATGGATAACGATGCTCTTCTTGCCCATCTTAATGATTCTTTAAATAGCTTTTCAAATGACAGAATCAAACATCTTTCTCTAAATGAACTTCAATCCAAATTCCATCTCTTAGAAGCTGATCATAGATCTATTTAAAGTTTAGCCAACCAACTTAAACACCTACACCTTAGTTCCCAAGAGAAAATTAGTATTTTAAGGAAGAAGGTTAGTGATCTTATAGATGACAAAGATCGCATTGCTAACCAAGGTGCCCAAGCATTAGCAAAATTTCAAAAAACTCTTCTTGAAGTTCAAGTTGAGCGGGATGAATCCATTCGGCAAAATACTATTCTTAGCGAAAGAGAGAATCAACTTCGTTCCTTCTTCTCATAAACAAAGTGATGATGAGTTCGCTTGGGCTGCGAAAATTCTAGATGACGCCATAAATAATTTAGGTGTTAATGTTAGCCTTCAAGTTGAGCACAGAGCCTTGATTAGGGATATGATTTCTGATAGAGAAGGTTGTTGATTATTCTTCTTTACTTAATTGTTTATTATTTATGAAGCTGTCATCAAGTTGCTGATTCCTTGCTCTACATTCGCAGAAGCTGAGAAGAACTTGAATCTGAAAAAGAACAACTTGCAAAGAACTTTTCTCTTCGCAATGACAAGTATTCCAAGTTAAAGAAGCGACTACAAATTCTTTGTGGAGAACTTCAAAAATAAAGTTGTTCTCTTTCACAATGAAACTATTAAGACAGATCATGATGACAACAAGTATCCCTCATTCTTCATACCCTTGTCTTCTTGACGAAATTCACGAGAACATGCCTTCTTTGGATATCTCCGAAGCGATGCTAGCGAAGAGGAATCTGCAAGATAATGAAGTAGAAGGATCGATGAAGAATAAGAATCATACAAGAAATAGCTCCATTTTCTTCTTTCTCTATTTGTAACATCTCGTACATTTATCCTTTTAATCTTCCATTTTTATAATCTCTTATTGTAAGTTTTTGGATCTCCAAATACAAATTCTACTTTTGTTGTCCCTTTATGCACATGTTAAAAAAGCAATTCTTTTTTGCAATATAGTTAATCAATATATTGTGAGTGCGTAAATCTATCATATGAAAGTAAATAACATATTCTCAATCTATTCATTCCCATACTTGCCTCTTTTATTTGTTTTCAAATGAAAGATTAAGAAAATAACCTTTAAGTGATAACATGCCTCAGTCCCGCAACTGTTGCTGCTGAATTCTCGCGAGAGAATATTTCTTGGTTGTTTTCAAGATCTTATCATTTTTTTTTTGTGGTCTTATTTTGCCTTCCTAGTTAAAGGTCTTATTGCGCCACCTCTTGTCATTGCGACAAAATCACAGGACGTCTTTACACTATCATGCAAAAACCTATTGATCTTGCCTTATCATTTCTTAGTATTGTTGCCTCTGCAGGATAATTTTATTGCGACAATATGACAGGCCTAAATTTTCTTGCGAAAATAAGCCCCATGACATTGCCGTCTTGCGACGAAATCGCAGGACGTCTTTACACTTTCATGTACTGACCCATTGATCTCGTCTTATCTTTGTCTTTTGTATTATTGCCTCTTCAGGATCATCGCACAAATATGACAAGCCTAAATTTTCTTGCGAAAATAAAGCCTCATGACATTTGCGTCTTAAAGACACTTATCGGCTCCCTAATGGAGGTGCCGCCCTTATCATCTCCCTGGTTGCCCCTTCAAGGAGGCGTACATCGGCCATACAAGACTAGCTCCTCCCATCCTGGTCTTAACAACAACTTGTTGTTTTCGTAGCCTCTTATACCTATATGGCTTATGGTTACGAGATCGCACCTAAGTGGAGTTTTCTTCGGCCGAGTGCAACATATGCCAAGACTTGCAAAGAATGGCCGAGACACTTCAAATGCCCTGGCACTCTTGGCTCAAACGTGTACCTCGGCGCCTTGATCATACGCCGACTCCTTAGAAGAGACCCTCGGTCATCCAACCAGGTATAACCTTATATATATAGTTGGAAATCCAAGGTATCTCTCTGGATGGGCTTTATTGACCCCAAATCTCCATGACCCAGTTCCATGGGCGGTGTAACCTTTTCCCCGAGCCATGTTAACAGATACCCCCTTTTATGACGTACTTTAGGTCTTACATTTGCCTCTTACGAAATTTGGATTCGCGAACTAGGGTGTACGCCATAGCAGGTTCGTCCCATTCTGATATTTCATTGGTTTTAGATTGTTTCTTGTCATCATTTCTGCGAGAATTTCGCATATTTTTTTTTTTTCGATTATCATAGTCTTTGTATCTTCAACCTGTCTTTATCATTCAAATTCCTGTGAAAGCTTCGCGTATTCTTTTTTCGATTATCACAGTCTTTGCATCTTTAACCTGTTTTTATCACTCAAAAGTTAAAAGATTTTTTTTTTTTTTTTTTTTTTTTTTTTTTTTTTTTTTTTTTTATCAATCATTCACTCCTTTCGCTTCTTACTTATGTTGCTCTCTGCTTCTTCATTATTCAAATTTCCTAATACTGCCTTCCCTTTTGCGAAATCATCGCAATCTCCAACTTCCTTCAGGCATTGGTTTCGCAACGTACTTTTTTCTCTCACCTCTATTGCGTCCACCATTAGTCTTTCCCTTCTTTGTTCATTTTTGATGTTTTGCTTCCCGTTCTTCTTCGAGCGACTCTTTTCTCGGAAGACTCCACATCAACTTCATTGCACTTCGTCCCTCAACCCAATCTCCTTTTATGACTCCGACACCCCGATGGGATGAGGAAATTTGATGCACCGGGTGATAAGTCGATGCTACACCTGCACTTCATGTAACCAAGGTCGCCAAATCAATGCGTTATAGGGAGATTCCACATCGACTATGCAGAACAAAATTTCAGTTGATAATCCTTTCAATGGTATTCGCATATGAGCTTCTCCTTTAGGCTTGTTGGCAGTACCATTGAAACCATAGATCTTATAAGTTTAAGGTATTAGATCTTCGTCCTTCCCTCCCATAGTCTTGTAAGTATGATAAAAAAGGATATTTACAGAGCTTCCAGTATCGATTAAGATTCTATTGATTGCCCATGAATTTTCGGCCTCATCAGTTTCATCATCGACAGGTTTTGGGTTAATCTCCAATCTTACCACTAATGGGTTGTCATGCATCTCTCCACCCTCAGGTACTTCTTCTGCGGTAAAATAAATAATCTGCTTTTTCCATTGCTTTAGTGGCGATTTCTTCGCGATGTTCATTATTTCTCTATTATCAGTATCTCTTGCGAAAACCCTATTGATAACACTATCATGAAAATCTTCTACTGTCCTGTGCGAATGTACAATAGAGTTGCAAGACAAATTCTTGGCTTTCGCTCCAACCTCTATCACAAACGTTTCTCCTCCTTTTGTTGTGTTTACTCTGTGAACTTCTGGCGGTGGTGGTAATGGTTGAGATTGAGGTTGATTTTTTAGAAATTGATTTAGTTTCCTTGGTCTATCATTCTCGAGGATGATTCTTTTTACATTTCTACAATCGTTTGTGGAGTGTCCATGAAAATGGTGATAAGAACAAAATTCATGACTTCACACTCGGAGGTGGCTCACTTCCCATGTTCCATGGTGCAGGTATATTTTCCATTAAGATTATAGCTTCCCATATTTTCTCCACACTAGCATTCAGTGGTGGCATCTTGATTTCTTCCCAGACTACCCTGTGACTTCGCTGTCCTCTATGATAACCCTGCCTCTGACTTCCATAAGTTTCTTGCGGCTGATCAAGTCTTTGAACGGCTGATCAAGTCTTTGAACTTTGTTATTTCCTCCACGGTTATAGAAGTTTCTCTCTCTCTCAAATTCCTCCTGATCACGACTCCCCATAGCTACCAACTTTCGCTGACCATCATCCTTTATCATTTCTTGTTGACTCTGCATGGTGCTCTCCACTGTGTTTATTAGTTTAGGTAACAAGCTTGCATTTGCAGCTTTTGAACTTGTGTTCGCAACGGGGTATGATTCCATCTCATTTTTTTTTCCTCTAGAGCAATGTACTCCTCTTGAAGTTCTCGCAACTCAGTCATTGTGATTGTATTCTTGATTCTAAAAATTTGAATATATAGCAGATTGGTTGCGAACATAGCGTTAATGAATGATAAAATGAGATATCTCTCATCCACACGCCCAGCCATATCACTGCACATTGTCTTCCATCTCACGGTTAGATGCTTCAAGCTTTCACTAACCCTTTGTTTTAATACAAATACATCTTCAATACCAGGTCGCGAGGAGTTATTACTAATGTATTCCCATAAAAATATAGCCTGCAAATGATTGAAAGATGTTATTGTATTCCTCAGAATCCTTCAAACCATTTCAAAGCTTCTCTGTCAAACTTGATGCAAAATATTTGCACAATACAAGATCATGGTTCTCCCATTGTAACATACATCTCACATAAGCTTTGATATGTTGTATCTCACAAGTTGTTCCATCGAAAATGTTTGGTTAATGTAGGTAACTTGCACTTTGGGGGTATTCCTCCTAATTGTACTTCTTGTGTGAATGGAGTCTTCAGCCTTCTTCTATGGCTTCATCCAATTGTCTCTTACCTCCTCCCTTTTATTATTTAACATTCCTCTCATTTCGCCAATTCTCTCGAATTTGTTCATTTACACTAGAGTTTGGCTCCATTGGTCTTTTTAACTCCGCCTCTCTTCTTCTCAAGTTCATGTCTCTGTTTTGACTTTCTTGTTCATCATTCTCTTCTCGTCTTTCTCTGCGATTTTCTCTTTCATTCCTCTCATTAATTCGCACACCGTTATATCTATCATTTTCTCTTCTTTGCTGCCTTTCGATTCTCCTTTGAACTCTTTCATACTCTTCATTGATATTACCATTGTTGCGATTTTGTTCTCTCCTTCTTTCTCTATTATCATGATTATTCTAGCGAATTGCCTCTTGTAACTCATGTTCTTTCATTTCTGTTCTCAACCTTTCTCTTTCGCAAGCTAGACGTGCTTGCTCAGCATAGTGTTTTTCAATTTCATCTTCAATTTCTTTTTGCTTCTTTTGTGCTTCTCTCCCAGCAATATTCTTCTTCTTTCTTCCCAATTTTCCTCATCACCTGGATTATTCCGCCCTTGACGCTGCCTATTTCCTTGATTTCCATCATTTTGCCCTTTTTGAAGAGTCTCAGGACATGGGATATAACGATCCTCCATTATTTCTCTTCTTTCGCAACGTTCTTCGCCTGGATTTTGCACTTCCTCTCGATTTTCTTCATTAGCATTTTCTATAGGTAAAGTTCTCCTTCTTTCCTCTCTAACCGATCTTGAGCTTGACCTTGTAGTGCTTCTCGAACTTCTTTTGTAATCTCATATTTTCCATCCTCAACTCATGATTTTGCCTTGTCAAATTTGCACGTTCCTCTGCTTCTAATCGCCTTTCTTCATGTATTGTTTGTCTTAATGTTTCTAATGCTGCGACCTCTTCATTTCCATGAGTTATTTCTCCAATCAATTCTCGGTCTCTCACCTCTTGTCCATTGTTTATCAATTGCTGTTCTTGTCCCCTTTCGTCCATATAGTCTGATCTCCAAGTATGCACGCTTACTCTATCATAATCCACAGTTCTATTCGATACCGGTTGAATTGGTGATTGAATTTGATTTTCTTCATTATTTCTTGTGTTCATTCTTGAGGATTCCCCCATTTCATTTCTCCCTTCTCCAAAGAAGTCTCCCCGCTCCTTCTAACAAGTTGTTGGTTGTTCGGATGCATGTCTTCTTCTAGCCATATCTCAATTTCAATAAATTGTTGAAAATTATATGAAATTCCTTCCCTATTACTCCAAATTCTTTCAAATCACGATGTCAATCCTTACTCTCTCCCTATTTCTAGCGCCAATATGTAGTTGCAGGAAATCCTACACTACACCCCTCACAAGAATCCACACAACTAAGCCATTGAAGATGAACAATTATAGTTTTTATTGATTAATCTCTTGAATGTTTACAAGACAAAAATGGAAAAGAGATAAAGAAATTACAATTACTATAAATTTTCTCTCTCTTAATGACTTGCTCAACACTCGAAAAAAAATCTCTCTCTCAATAGGCCTATTCGGCTCTTTAAATACAAGTGTTACATAATGGATGACAGCTAAGCTGTCCTTTATTTTCGAGAATGACTTGCGAAGTATCGCAAGTGTACAGATGCATAATCTCGCGACACTCCTAGTTCTCGCTAAGTATTCACAACTTTCTCTGTAGTTGCAGGATTTCCCACACTACACCCCTTACTCAATTTTGCTTAATTAATCCATTGAAAGATGTAAGATCAAGAATATTTATTGATTGAGTTCATGAAATGTTTACATAAGTAAATAGAATTACACTTAGAAATTAAAACACTCTTAAACTTTCTCTCTCCTAATGACTCGCTTAACCACTCAAAAAGATCCCCCCCCTTTCAACAGACTCATTTAGCTCTTTATATAGGGTAATACATAGTGGATGACAGCTAAGTTATCCTTTATTTTCGGGAATATCTCGCGAAGTGTCGCAAATGTACAAATATTCATTCTCGCGACACTTCTTACCCCTCGCCAGGTTTCATGTCTTCCAATTGTTTTGTTTGCCGTTATTCATTGCGCTGTTTATTTTAGCTATCTCAGGATCGCCTCGCGACACCGTCGTTTATTAATCCCGCGAGCCTTGTACGTTGCGATATTATGATCCTACATCTTGCCTCTTTTTCCTTAAATATTGCTTGAAGAGCGATCTTTAAGGAAAACCTGTTGTTGTAGTATTCTTTGATCTTTGTTGATGAAGGAACGAGCGGAAGAATACTGGACTTGAAAAGTACGTACTTGCCTCTATTCTTTTGTGAAGTTCCGAAGCTTCTTTGTAATATATATACGAAGTGTCATTTCTTGCCTCTTGAATTACGTAAAATAATCAATTTCGCAAGCTATTCTCGCCTATTAGGAAATACGTTGTATATTTGGATTCTACTAAAGTTCTTTTTCGTCCGCTTCCTTGGATTTAGTAGTGACCGTTTACACGTGTCTATACTTACCTCTTTTACCGGTGCATTTAATGTTAACCGGTCATAACATTTTTTTCTCATCTATTTATAGGAGCATCCCCTCAGAAAGAATTTTCCTTTTCCTTTTCATCTTCTTCATCGTCTGCAAGTGTTCTTCTTCTTCATCGCTCGCAAGTGTTTGCCTATTATTGTCTCTCTACCGTCTTCTTCACCATTTTTGATATTCCCTAGCAGTTGTTACTCTCATGGCGTCCGTGTTTGTTAATTTTGCCATATCTCGGCTGATTTTGTGGTTGATCAAATTTGAGATTAGCTTTTCTTGTTGAGATCACTCGTATAATTAACTTTGTAGTTCTCTTTCTCGCCATTGTTGTTTAGCAAGAACCAACCTGTAACTAAATTTACCGTGAAGGACCCTCTTCTTTCTTTGGGCTCGCCACCGAAACCTACTTCGCAACAAGAATCCCTTACGCAACCAAAGCCCTTTTCGCGAGCAAAATCTATGGCTACAAAAAGACAGTCTGCGAGTGACAAGGTATTTAAGAAACATTTATTTTTATTAACAATACCTTGTTGCCTCTGTTTCTTATTTAATTTGTCATTCGCAGGATGATAAAACTACTGGTAATACTCCCAAAAGGCTTCGCTACTCTAAACCTGTTACCCCCAACGTTCCATTTCCTTCATTCACATCTTCGTCTCCTCGCCGCGAAATCTTCGCAAGATAATTTTGTGCCTCTTTCTTCTGGTAACATTACTAGCGACAATATTTCTATACCTCAACTCCTCATAGACCAAGTTCCTTACAACCGTCCTACTACAAACGATATTATACCTCCTCCCGCTATCAATGTCCCCGCTATTTCTCCAATCACTTCTCTCCCCCGAAACCTCCTCTTCTCATGAGGTTCCTTTGACAAAAGACGACTCATCTTCTTTGTTTGAACAAATTCCTCTAATGCGGAAAATCTGGAGGGGATAGATGTGGCCTTTAAGGTCCTTTTCGATCTCGTGAATGATGCCAAAAAGACTTCGCTGATCCTGTCAAATCCAATGTCTCATGCGAGATTTTAAGTAAGCATCTTGGTCCTGATAGGATCTTGCAAGCATCTTTAGTTCAAGAGATTAATAAGCTGAAGGATGATTTCCAAGTTATGGCTATGAAATGCAATAATCTCCACCTTGAAAATCAAAAATTTCTCAGAGATCTCACTAGATCGTGATAATCTTCGCAAGAAGAATGAAGAATTAAAAGGTATGCTCTCGCCATCCCCCATTTTTTTTTTTTTTTTTTTTTTTACAACTCAAACCCTTGCTCGTCCTCCAAGTATTAAACCGAAACGAATAATGGAGATATATCGACGGAGTCTATCGTTGAAGAAGTTCGAGTTGAAAGAGATGCTTGGATGGAGCAAAGATAATCTCTTAGATAATCTTCATACCTATGCAGCTGATCAAATAAATAACTTGTCTAAAGAGAATTTTGATTTATCACAAAAGCAAGACTCATTAAGTAATGACTTATCTCGCCTCTCTTATTCTTTGACTAAAACTAATTTGGAGTTGGAAACTTTATCGATGAGAATCGAACTCTTTCACAAGAGAAACGTCTCGTTGAATAAGGTGGCGATCTACTCGCAACAATATGATGCTTGTCAAAAACTATGTAAAGAACAAGAACAAAGGTTCATACTTTGAAAATCAACTTGGAAGAGAGTTCCACCGAGAGAGATAAACTTATTCAAGGTAGAATAACTTTGAGTGTAAAAGCGAAGCAATTCCAGGAACAATGCACCACATTAGAAAAATCCAACTCTACTCTCGCCACCGAAAATTCCATACTTGTTTCTAATGACAAGAAATTGCGATCTCGATTGAAAGGTTTAGTTGGAGACTCATTTGATGATGCCATGGACTGTCTGGGGAATACGGCTTTAATTCAACAACTTACTCTTCAAAAGGAAGGTAGTCAAATTATTTGACTACCTTAATTCATTTATTTCACAAATTTTTAATTATTCTGAAAGTTCCAAAGATCTGTTGTAAGGATCTCTTTTAATCTTTTTTTTTTGCGTGTTTATTATGCAGATTCTGAGAAGAAGCTTCGCGCCGCCGTTTCTACTCTCAAATCAGATTATTCCAAAATTCGCAAAGAAAATAGATTACTCGCTTCCTCCCTCGCTCGTTCTCGCGATCGTGCAGAACGTAGATTTGATTACATGTCGATCAGAAAGACATAGATAGTAAAAACCGTCAAAAGCGCTCGCTCACAATTCCCCCTCCAAGCTGAAATCCTCGTGAATGAGATTTTACTGTCTAAGTCTCTTGATCCTATACATGTTGATCCTCTGGAAGTAAGTGACGATGAAGTCCCTAATTCTCCTGATAGTGATTATGACTATGAAAGCGGCGAAGATCTCCCTAGTAAGGAAGTCGTCGATGAAGATCCGAATAGAAAAATTTCTGATGAAAGTCCAACAACTGGCGAGAACAAAGGTGATGAAAACATTTCTGAAGAAAATCCATCAATCACGGATGTGAAGCTGATAAAGGCGCAGAAAAGTCTCAACCACCCTCTGTATTTGATAATGCAGATGTAGAGAGTTGAATTCCCTTTGTAATTTGTTAGAATTCCTTTTTGTTTGAATGACTTAACTCTTTTGATTGAGTAATTTCCATATTTCTTTCTTCCTTTCTTAGTTAAGACCACCTTGCGAGCATGTTTTCTCATTGAATTTTTTATTAAGTAAATCCATCCCAATCAGGGATTTGATTTTAATTCTTCTCATTGCGACAAAGTCGCAGGCCGCCTTTACATTTTCATGCAGAGGCCCATTGACTTTGCCTTATCATTTTTGTGTGGTCTTCCAAGTTAGACCTCCCTAATTAGAGGTCTTCCCCTGCCACCTTTCATCGCGACAAAATCGCAGGACGCCTTTACACTTGCATGTAAAGACCCATTGATCTTGCCTTATCATTTTCCAAGTATTTTTGCCTCTCGCAGATTTTTTAGTTGCGACAATATGACAGTCTAGATATCCTTGCGAACATAAAGCCCCATGACATTGCCGCCGTGCGACGAAATCGCAGACGTCCCGTACACTTGTCGTGTAAAGACCCATTGATCTCGCCTTACCCTCGCGTTAGTATTATTGCCTCTGCAGATCATTGCACAAATATGACAAGCCTAAATTCTCTTGCGAAACATAGCCTTATGACATTTGCGTCTCTGCTTTGACACCCCCTAATGGAGAGCGTCGCCCTTATCATCTCCCCGGTTGCCCCTTCAAGGAGGCGAAACATCGGCCATACAAGACTAGCTCCTCCCATCCTGGTCTTAACAACAACCAGTTGTTTTCGCAGCCTCTTATCCCTTATACCTATATGGTTTATGGTTACAAGACTGCACCCTAAGTGGAGTTTTCTTCGGGCGAGTGCAACATATGCCAAGACTTGCCAAGAATGGCCAGTGGTAGGTTCATCCATCCCGGCACTCGCTCAACCGTGTACCCCGGCGCCTTGAGCATACACTGACTCCTTGGAAGAGACCCTCGGTCGCCCAACCAGGGTATAACCTTATATATATAGTTGGGAATCCAAGGTACCTCTCCCTGATAGGCTTTCATGGGCCCCAAATTTTCATGACTCAGGCTTCAGGAGCGGTGTAACCTTCCCCCTGAGCCATGTCGAGAGATACCCCTTATATGACGCACTTTAGGTCTTACATTTGCCTCTTACGAAATGTTATTCGCGAACTAGGGTGTACGCCATAAAGGTTCGTCCCATTCATTCATTCTTTTATTCAATCATTCTTCATCATTTGCTATTTTGCTTGCGAGATATTCGCCGATTCATTCATTTAATCATTCATTCTCTCTTGTGGTTTTGTTAAGCCATTCATGACTTCTTGTCATTCTTGTCGCGAGATCTTCACGGATTTTGCGAAGAAGTACTTCATCTTGATTCATTTTTCCTCTCCCATTTTTACGGTAATACTTTTTAAATATAATCTATTCCATGGTCTATCCAATTTTTGTCCCACATCTTTTCCTTCGGGATCCATCAGTCTATATGCCCCCGTACCAACTACCTCTTTGATGATATAAGGTCCATCCCATTTTCTCGCCAACTTGCCTCCACTTTCACGTTGATATATTGGGGTTTCTCGCAACACCAAGTCTCCTGGTTGGAACTCACGTATTTTTACACGCTTGTTATATTCTCTAGCCAATCTTCGCTGATAATTCTCCATGTGTCGCAATGCCTTTTCTCGTTTTTCTTCCAATTCATCCAACTTGATTAGAATGTTGCCTGCGCTAAGATTTTTATCCCGCACTTTTTTGGTTGTCGGAATCACGACCTCTCGTTGGGAGTACTTGCTTCAACTCCGTAAGTTAAGCAAAAAGGGGACATTCCCGTGGCTTCTCTTCTAGTTGTATTATAAGCCCATACTTTGCATTGGGTACTTGTTCGCACCATCCCCTATTGTGTCCTTCCAACTTTTTCTTCAATATATCGGCAATTGTTTTGTTTGTTGCCTCCGCTTGGCCATTAGCTTGTGGATATAATGGAGTTGATTTTCCACATCTTATCTGAAATGCATTAAGCAGAGAACTCTATATTTTGCCCTTCAAATTGCTTCCCATTATCGATACCAATTGTGCGGGGATCCCAAATCTCGCATATAATATTTTCAAATATGAAAGTAAAAACATCCTTATCGCGAATGTGCTGGACCGCTTTCACCTCTGCCCATTTTGTGAAATAGTCCGTTGCGACAATTAAGTACCTTCTTTGTCCTGTTCCCGGTAAAAATGGTCCCACAATATCTAAACCCCATTTTCCAAAAGGCCACACACTTCTCGAAGAATTTAACGGTGCTCCCGTGTGCATGTATCTTCTTCCCATGTCTTTGACAATCTTCGCGAGCGTCTGGATATTGCTCTCGCGTCCTCATGCATATATGGCCAATAATATCCTTGCGTCTTTGCCTTATATGCCAAAGATCTCCCGCCGCTATGATTTCCGGCATCCCCACTATGCAAAGATCTTCAATATGGTTTCTCCTTCTTTCCTTGTTAGACATCGAAGCGAAGGTCCATCAAAAGAACGCCGATAAAGCACGCCATCTCGTAATTCATAATTTGTTGCCCGGCTCTTTAACTTGTGTGCTTCCAATCTATTTCTTGGTACCTCGCCTTTCATTAAGTACGCGTGAAGTTCTACTCTCCCGGTCTTCCTCGCGACATTGCATTTCATCTACCACCATCATTATATCTGCTTCTTGTCCCTCCTCTTTATTAATTGATGGCGCCAATAGCGTCTGTATTTTGATATTCCTCGCAGTTGGGTCTGTCATCATACTTGATATAAAGGCAAAAGCGTCTGCGAGTCTATTATCTCTCCTTGATATGTGCCTCCATTTTATTTTCGGTATCTCAGGCCGACAACACTTCTACAAGCTTCCTGTATTTCGTAGGGATGGATCATTTGTAGCATACTTCTCGTTATCCGACAAATTGCCATTCTGCGAGTCACCGGTAATCCTCACATTCTCCAATTTCATTTCTATTGCAAATCGTAGAGCATGTATTATAGCTTCAGACTCGTTTCATTATTGGTAGACTCAAATTCCAATCTAAAAGCAAAAGCTAACTTATTGCCTTCTGGCGAAATCACAACAATTCCCACTCCTTTACCTTCTCCATTTGATGATCCATCCACTAATATTTCCCACCGGTCTGGCTCAGTTAACAAGTCCTTCGGATCTCCATGCTCTTCTTCTACATCCATCATTTCATCCACTGCTTCATCTTCCTCCAAAGGAAATTCTGCCAGAAAGTCTGCGACAACCTGTGACTTGGTTGAAGATAATATTTCATATTTGAGTTTGCAATGGCTTATTTGAGCATTCCATCTTTCGACTCTTCCTGATCTTTTTGAATTTTTCATTACTGACTCAATTGGTACCTTTGTTACCACTCTAACAGTATGTGCCTGAAAATATATGTGAAGTTTAAACGACGCATAGACTAACGCCAGGATTAGTTTTTCAATCTTCGAATAATTTCTTTACTCGCAGCATTAAAAGTTTTGTTTGATATAATAGATTGGTTTTTCTACTCAAGGTCTGTTCGCAGGTAAAACCGCACTTAAGGCATGCGATGTTGTCGCGAGGTATATTAATAATTCCTCTCCCGGGTTCTCGCTTTCGCATAATGGATATATCCATTAAATGCTCTTTGATCCCTTGTAAAGCCTTTTCACATTCGTCCGTCCACTTAAATTTCGATCCTTTTTTCGAACGCCGAAAAAGTGTTTACACTTATCGATGACCGCGAGATGAACCTTCCTAGTGATGCTAGCAACCCATTCAAACTTTTGAACATCCTTTATCTGTCGCAGTGTGTCGGAATATCGCGAATCGCTTTTACTTTCTCCGGTCAACATGTATTCCTTCCTTTGATATAATGTAACCCAAGAACTTCCCCGACGCTACTCCGAAGGTACATTTTTCTCGATTGACTTTGATGTTGAAACGCCTCATTTGTTCAAAAATTTCTTTCAAGTCTCGCACATGATCTTCTCATTTTTACTTTTTACTAGCATGTCATCTACGTATACCTCTAATGTTTTATGTATCCATTATGCGAATACTTTTTCTACCATCCTTTGATACGTTGCTCCAAAGATTTCGCAAACCAAACGGCATTTTAGTATAGCAAAGATAATCCTCTTGGAGCGAAGAAAGCAGTGTGCTCTTGGTCTTCTTCGGCGAGAGGAATTTGATTGTAACCTTTGTATCCGTCCAAATGATGATACTCTTTCATTCCTGCCACGATTCAACCAAATTGTGGAATGTCTCGGTAATGGAAAAACTGTCTTTAGGGCAAGCCTTATTTAGATCAAGAAATCAATGCAAATCCTTATTCCCTTGTTCTTCTTTGGAACTATAACCATATTCGCTATCCATTCAGGATATTTTGCTTGTCTAATAATTCCCGCATCCAAGATCTTTGCGCTTCTTCTTCTATCTGAGGGTGATATGTCATTGCTATCTTTCTAATTCTTTGTTTGAATGGCTTCACATTTTTATCAATTTCCAACTTGTGACAAAGCTACCGATGGATCTATACCAGGCACTTCATCCATATCCCACGCGAAGATATCTTTATAATCCCGCAATAGATCGACGGTTCTTTTCTCTTCATCCACTCCCATGTTAGTTCCAATCTTTAGCATCTTGGGTTTTTCCTTAGTTCCAATATTTACTTCTTTGGTTTGTTCTGCCGCGACGTAACTGGCCTTCGGTTCTCCCATAGGGGTCGGTCCTTTTGGTTCTTTCGCAAGATCATTTTCTTCTCCCGAGATCTCGCTAGGTATGCCTTTCCCTTCCTTCGCTTTTATCATGTAAACTCTGAATTCTTCTTCTTTCTTAGCCGCCTTTGCCATCTTTTTGCGATACTTTGATATACTCTTTCGCTTGTTTACTTGTTCTTCGCAACACTTTACTTCATTTTGATAATATATTCTTCCTTTAGCAGCATCCCCTTTGATCTCTCCGATTCCGGTTGGTGTAGGAAATTTGATACATTGATGAAGCGTCGACGCCACAGCTTTTATTGCATGTACCCATGGTCTTCCTAGTAATATGTTATACGGTGATTCCATATCCACTACACTCAGCGTCACCTGTGTTTCGATTCCTCCTAACGGAATACATATTTCTATCTCCCCTTTAACTTTTGTTATGGATTTACCAAAACCTTGAATATTGTATGCCGCGAAAATCATATCTTCGTCTTTATATCCCATCTTTTTGTAAGCGTGATAAAACATGATGTTCACCGGACTCCTCGTATCAATTAAAACTCCATTCACTACCCATGTTTTCACCGTGTTCTCTAATTCCTCTCCTTCCTTATACGCGTTTATTGCGATCACCGGTGGAGATGCGTGATCCAAATTTTCTTTGGATATTTCCCCGCCTCGTGAATGTTATCTCTTGCTTTTCCCAATCCTTCAAAGGTGATGTTATTTCTCTATCCGTAATCTTCTTTCCTTCAAAATCCCGTTTGTGTATTCTTCCTCTGATGTTTTCATGAAATTCGCTAATCATTACTCTTGTGTCTGTGCTGCATGCCATATCTTTTTCATCCGATTCAAGATTTTCCTTTCTCATTTTCCTGATTCAAACAACTTTAATTACAATCCTCTCTTTTTTACCAATGATCGTCCCTGTTTCTAGCGCATATGTAGTTGCAGGATTTCCCACACTACACCCCTTACTCAATTTTGCTTAATTAATCCATTGAAAGATGTAAGATCAAGAATATTTATTGATTGAGTTCATGAAATGTTTACATAAGTAAATAGAATTACACTTAGAAATTAAAACACTCTTAAACTTTCTCTCTCCTAATGACTCGCTTAACCACTCAAAAAGATCCCCCTTTCAACGACTCATTTAGCTCTTTATATAGGGTAATACATAGTGGATGACAAATTAAGTTATCCTTTATTTTCGGGAATATCTCGCGAAGTGTCGCAAATGTACAAATATTCATTCTCGCGACACTTCTTACCCCTCGCCAGGTTTCATGTCTTCCAATTGTTTTGTTTGCCGTTATTCATTGCGTCGTTTATTTTAGCTATCTGCGACTGCCTCGCGACACCGTCGTTTATTAATCCCGCGAGCCTTGTACGTTGCGATATTATGATCCTACATTCTCGTGTTCTGGTTGTCGTCATCCATTGCGTCACTTATTTTATTCGTCTGCGACGCCTTCGCAATGTAACGTTTATGGATTTCGCAGAGGTATTGGTGTTGCGATATTCTGATCCTACATCGGAAAAATTGGAAAAGCATTTATTGGAATTAGGAAATCCAAATTTTGCCATTCATTGCATATCTTGAGAATATTTTCGGTTTTGGAAATTCCTTGGTGTCCAAACAACCCTGGTCTATAATTACCTAAGTTTGAGTTTCTAGCAAACTATCCTAATAGCCAGGCAAACTTCATTTCTTGTTGTTTCTGGTGGAGCCGTCTATTCAGACAGGAAAGTATCCTAATTAGGTGAAATATCTTACGACTACTCGTTTAAAGACTTCTGTGGGATCAAGAAGCTCTACGAGTACCGTTGGAGGGAAACTAGATAATTGTAGTGTTATTAGTTTTCGACTGATTTGATTTACTAAAAGTTGTTGAAACTTTGATGAACCTAATTTCTTTATGATTGAGAATATTCTCTTCTAATATAAGATTCACTTAAACTAGATTGAAGTGTCGATGGGATATTTAGAACTGTTGTTAGATCTAAAGACATATTGTGATATTACATTGTTAACAGACTCCGTTCTGTGCATGATTGATCACAAGAGATTCAAGTGGTGTTGTGCAGGTTATTGAAGATCAAAGAAAATTTGAAGACGAAGAAGATTTCTTATTGGTTTTCGTAACTTGTGAATTGTATGCACAAACCTTGATCGGCTGGGATCCAACTAGAATCGATTTATTCGATTGATTAGTTGCGTGAGATCGACATTCTCTATATTTCTCTTTGAGATCTATATTGATTGAGTGCGAATCTAAACTTGACTACTTCGGTAGTTATTGGATAGATTGATCTAACCAGACAAAGGAGTTTATTAGATTAAACATAAGAGCCTTTGTCAACGACTCATCTAAATAATGTAGCAAGATTTATTAGAGTGGTTACCAAACAGAGTCTTTCTTTGCTGTTTGGAATGCGATCCAAAGGACTTGTTATTCACATGCGTGACTCTAGAAGTCGAAGGAGCTGGGACACTGATGGAAATTAGTAACTAGGGGTAGTCTGCTTGGTCTCAACTATACGAAGTTGGTATTAGATTTTGTATAGCGACTTAATTCTGAGTATTCAAAACTGGATTAGGTCCCGGGGTTTTTCTCCATTTGTGGTTTCCTCGTGAATAAAATCCTGATGTGTCTTTTACTTTGATTTCCGCATTATAATTATTTATTATAATAAATAAAATACACATATATGTTAACTCTGCATTACTTGATAGTGATCCTATAGAGTTTGGTTATTACCGAGCCTATTGTCAAGTAACACACTTTGTTATAGTATTGTCTCGATCTTGTATCCATAGTCAATCGCATAATTTATCTTGTTGTTGTATTTTATCGATCTCATATCCATAGATAATCACACGAAGTGTGAACCGAATTGTCGTATTTTCTCGACTCTGTCCATAGACGATCACGTTCGGTAGAGGACTTATAGGTTGAAACAAAAATATTGTGGTTTATTTGAGTACCCTCGTCTTTTCAATTTTCTATTACAAATGATAAACCATTTACCAAAATATGAGACGGAAAAAGTGGTAGTTGGGACGTTGTATGAAGTTTTTGATAGAGGAAACCTAAATGTAAACATATTTTCCAAATGTAACAAATCATAAGAAGATAACCCTTTTATTAAAAAATACCACAATCAGTTATGATTGATAATAATTACGGACAATCACCACCAGGTCCTCCGAAAAACATCATTATTCCACAAAAAATATCTCTACCGGGAAAAATAAGATCATAACAACTTGTTTTTGCATCGTGATCCAGTTGCACCTTTGATGTATCAAAGTTCAAAAATTTACCACGATAGTTAGCGACTTTCATGTTGGACATATAACATGTATATTTAGTATCAAAATCTGGTAAGTAGCCATGTCCCATTGGCGGAGTGGGTTCACCAAGATCTGCTCCTGCAACCCCTCCGTATCCGATCACAGATGCATTATTTGCTAAATGAGTAAAGATTTATTTTGGTCAGTATCCTATCTTTGCATTGTATACACCATTGATGAACCACCAGTTGCCACTTTCTGGGTCTCGATACACTGAAAAATCAAACACACGTTGAATCCCTCCATAGCCTCCAGCTCCAATATATTCTCCAAAAGAGTACTTAGGGTGGACTTGCACAAATACCGGACAAAGCATATTATAGCATCCGGTTTATTTAAATCCATCGGCCTGCACAATATTTATAAAAAAATCACCCTAGCATATGAATACGTGGTTATTTTTGAAGGTATTATTTGTATTTAATTGAGTACTTAAATATGAATTAGTAGCAGGTGAATGATTAACAACGAACCGTCCACAAACCAAAAACCCGAGTCTGATTGTCACCAAATAACTGAGGATATACCTGAAATTATAATTGATGTTAATTAAAAAATAAATATATATATAAAGCCTTAAAATGACGAAAATTAACTTATTGTTGATAATGAGGAATTCAAATCCAATTATCTAATTTTTATGTTTCTAAGAAAAACATTATCAAGTTTCACAGAGATTATGACTTCAAGATTAATATCATTATTGTGTTTTAGATGCTAAGATTGTCTTATCAGATTATTATGGTATTATCAGAAACAATCTACCTTCAGTTAAAATATGAAGACACAATATTAGTAGAAAGTTTTGAACATGACTTACAGCCCATCCAAACTCTATACTATTTAGTTCTTCAGCAGGGCCATTCTGTATCCAGATTTGACCAGTGCTAAACTTGTCCGGATCGACTCTTGGATTTGTTACAGAAATTTTAGCACTAGCTCCATAGTATAATTTCTCGGCAAAAGGTTGAGCTGCCACATACTAATTTTTTTTTTGAAAACACAATGAATTTCTTTTAATATAAATTATAAGAGTTGAAAAACTTGTATTATTTTACATATTATAAAAACTTTATAAGCTCTGATTCATTTCACATATGAATGAAGAAGTCACTGCTTTTATATTATTAACCACTGTTGTGAGAAATTTAATTTTTATATATGTTTTCGTTAAAATGACAATCTAAATAGTTTATGGCAGAAATATACATATAATTTGCAAATAGTCATTGGAAGCATGATATGATCTTAAAAGTGATAAAGACCAAAAAGATAATTAACACTTATATGGCGACGTTTTATCTGGTTAGAGAGATATTTTGCATTTACCAATTCTTCCTTTGTGGTTCTTCGGATGGGAACAGTTTCTGAGGGGCACCCTTCAAATTTAGATCGCACAACACTAGAAACCGTATTAAAAATTGGTTCATCAATTTGTTCTCCTTGAATCACATTTGGTTTCATCTACATATCAATGTTGTTCAGACACACATCAGCGTACCAAAATTACCTCACTTAACTGGAAACACTAAAGAATAATTTATTCATTAAATTTATTGAGACATCAAAATTAAAATAACATTCTCTTAGTTTTAAGAAAAGTGATATATTCATTTATTTAGTTTTACAATTTGAAAAAGAGATAGTTAGTTATTTGATTAGGCCCTTTCCTATGGGTGTGGAAAACCAAAGAGTTTGTCATTTAAGCACCCACTATGGAGGGGGCAAACTGGAAAACTGGCATGGCTAAGTGGAAAATTTTCCACTTAGACAACCAGGTCAAGTTTCCACCGAGCGGTCGACTCGACCGCTCGGTGTAGTTTACACCGTTAGGTGTACTGTCCACCTTCAGAGGTGTAGACTAGACCGCTCGCATCATCTCATCCAACGGTCATCATTTAATCTGCTTATAAATACAATATCAAATTTCATCTCAACTCACACCATTTCTTCAATCTCCATTCTTTCACTCCACAAATCCAATATGGCAGTTCGAGTTCGAACTCGCAAATTTAGCATATCTGAAGATGAATCCATTTGCAGGCATTATGTTTTTGTTATGCAAGGTATGCCCGATGGTGGACAAAATCAACATCAAGAGGTTGTATGGAGTCGCATATTTCAGAGATTTCAAGAAGAAACATTGAACCTCAATAATCGAAACGCAGATGCATTGTGTCATCGCTTCGGAATAATCAGCAAGGATGTGAAGTTGTGGGATGCTGTATTGCTGAAGGCTATCGAAACCGAAAAAATGGCCAAAACACAAATGATGTGGAGCAAATGTGTCGGCTCGAATGGCGCAACAGATTTGGTCAAAATTTTCACTTTGAGGGTTGTTATCTTATCTTGAGGGTGTTGCCCAAATATGATCAGTTTAGAGTAAATGCCCGAATATGATGCATCTTTCGTTTGTATAATGCAACTATCATTTGTATCAAATTTTAATTTTAAGATATTAATATAAAACTAGTGCATCTTTCATTAAAAGTTTAGAATTTTAATTTACATTAGTGCCTCTTTCATTCATCTAGATAATGACATAACTTACAATAAAGACTTTAAAAGTAAAAATTTGGGACAATGTTCTTCATCTTGTTTATCTTCTTCATTTGACCAAACTTCCAATCAATGCGCTCTTGAACGGAGTCTCCTTTTTGTATCTTCTTCTTTGTCTTCAAATTTTCCTTCCCTTGAACTTTTCTTGGTCTTCTCTTAGTTGGAGGTTTGATTTGGTTAATATCCAAAACTTGTATATTTCTTTGATTTTTACCTATTTCTTTAAAACCTTCACATATCTAATTAATGGCGGATTCAAGCACCACTCCAGAAAAATCAAGTTGGGTAGCCAAGTCAAGTTGGGATTCAAACTTTGCCATTTTGAAAGATATAAATATGGAAATTTGTTGTGTAAAAAATTTGGTGTAATTTGTGTGTGAATTTTTGCCCTTTTAATAGCGGTGGAGAAAGAGCCGTTGGAGGTTTCAAATCCACCGAACTGTGGAGACTACACCGCTACCAGTGTAGACTCGACCGCCAGCGATGTAGTCTCAACCGTTCGGTGGAGACTCGACCGCTTACCTTTTCACTCATAGTGGCGCGACTAGTTTTCCAGGCCACCTGGCATGGCATATGGAGGGTTTAGGCATTTGCCATAGGAACCGGCCTTAGAATAGTTTTTCTATTTTGTTTTTTATTTTTCTCTTGTTGGAATTCTTTTTAGTTTTTTTTTCTATTCTAGCAAAAACGCATAATAGAATGACATATTTGAAAAAATAAAGTTACCTGGATCTTGTGATTTTTGAGCAGTGGATGATCAAAAGCCGGTTTTTTATAGATGTTTATGCAGTCATATGTGTCACCAATTTTCGTCTGTCATTATTCAACAGAACCACAAAAAATAAAATTGATAAATACACATGATAAATTATTAATGAATCTAACGGCAAGTTTTCTCTCGTCCATGATAATGACAGACGAAAATTTCTGAGGAACCCAAGTTTGGTTCCTCTCTCTTCGAGAAACCCATTATTAAGATTGAGTATATGTGTAGCCCAAAATACAAGATCAACGGTTAAGAATAATAGTTTTAGATTAGATTTGTGTCTTCACGTTTTCAGATGGACTAATTTACCCTCAGTTTGTTATGTATAATTAATAAAAACAATTCTAATAAAATTGCGCTAAAAATAGTCAATTTGTCCGATATTTCATGGACAAAATAATTGTTGGCGTTTTTATGGAACTATTTTGTGGCCGTAGTTTTTTTTTTTTTTTGTTTTTTTACCTTAAAAGTCGGCGGATTTATGGTCAAACTGAATGAGATTTAGATCATCGAGTGTTTTCTTCCAAGTGAGACTAAAAATGCAGATCTGGTCAAGGTTTGAAAAACGGGTCACGGCTCAGGTCACGGACACTAGGTGTGACCGTTATGATGCGTTTTCTCAGGTGTGAGCACGTTTTGGGCCTAAAACGCGTTATATAGTCAAAAAACGCGTTTTTGGACGTTTTTTGAAAATAACGGCGTTATAACGGTTACATAGGAAATAAAAAATTATTGATCTGAATTTCCTATGTAACGGTTATAACGTGCGTGAAAACGTTTTAACGAGTCTAAAAAACGTTGTTAGAAGGTATTTTAATTTTTTAATACTCCCCACGTCCCTAAATAGATGACCTATTAATTTTTAAATTTTGTCCAACTAATAGATGACCTATATCATTAAGAAATTCTAATACTACCATTTTATTTGATTATTGTTAGTATAAGAAATGTGTATAATTCGATAGTCATGTTTATATTCTTTACATAGGTGTTTTAAAATGCTTTTCACTATACAATTTACGAAAGTTTGATAAAATTCGTGTCGGTAAATTATAGCCACTAAAATTTCGTCGGCAACAATTAGCTAGGTATACTTGTCCCTTTATTAGATCGCAGAATTTCCATCAAATGCCAAGAAGTAGGCAGGGTTTTAACAAGTCTATATGGTACTAGACTACTAGTTTTTAAATGTTAATCATTGAATGCTTAAAAAACTCGGTAAAAGAGGTACAGTTGCCCCGTGCATGCATGTGCCGCCTGAAGTGAAATATCTTGCTAAAGTGGCACTGGAAGAAAAAAGAAAAGCAAAAAGGCAAAGAAGAGTAGAATCTGATAACGAAGATTCAGAACAAGTGTATCATAATGAGCCATGGAACCCTGTGTGTGGTATAGATGAAGAAGAGCCAGATTTTCATGCAGAAGAAGAACAAGTACCAGTCACACAAAAGAAAAAGACTGGGTTTTTAAAGAACCTTTTTGGACGAAAAAATAAGAATATTCATGCCGGAGAGGGTACATCGCACGGTCCCCGGGCCTCTGCAGAAATACCTAGGTCTACTATGCGGCCATCACAACCACCTAGGATGTCTGTGGATATGGGAGGACAATATAACCCTTCTAGGGATTCTCAACCTTCGATGGAAAAATTTTGCAAAAGCAAAACATGTCGGGAAAAAGTCGATTCTTCTGTTGGACGTTTTTTCTATCCCAATGATATTCCCTTTAATGTGGCTAACTCATCTCAGTACCACGAGGCATTCGATGCAGTTGCAAATTTCGGCCAGTCCTATAGAGTTCCATCAGCTTATAAGTTTTCGAATCCCATATTAACTTCAGAAAAACAAAGGATTGAAAAAGATGTGGTGTCTGTTCAATGACATTACTGGAGAGAATATGGTTGTACACTCATGTCGGATGGTTGGAAAAGCAAAAACAACCGTATGATTGTAAACTTTATAGTTTACAGTGGTAGTGGAATTACATTTTTGAAAAGTGTCGACATAGAACATAATCGATTGACAACAAAGTATTTAATTACTTTGTCCAAGCCCGTTATAGATGATGTCGTTCCAAGAAATATTGTTCTATTAGTAACAGATCAAGGATCCCAACTCAAAGCTGCAGGTAACTAAGAATAACTTCATTTTATTTTATATATATATATATTGGGAATATATTAATCATTAACTTCTTTCTATTTTTGTTTGAATAGGTAAGAGATTGGCATCAGAATATGGCACATTTTTCTGGGTTCCTTGTGCTTCTCACGTATTGGACTTGATGTTGGAAAATATGGAAAAAATTCCCCTTTGTTAAAGATGTGATCGGAGAAGCAAGACAAATTAGCAAATTTATTTACAATAATGGTTGGGTTCTTGCTAGATTTCGACAACATTTTGCAGGACGCAATCTATTGCGCCCTGGCTTAACAAGGTTTTCAACGAATTTTATTGCAATCAAAAGCATCATTGATCAACGTAATGCTATCGAGAGCCTCTTTCCGGACAAGGAATTTTTGAAATCGGATGATGCAAGAACTAAACAAGCTAGACAAGTGAAGAATATTATTTCAAATGAGATGTTCTGGACGACGTGTCAAAATGCATGCATAATGGTTGGTCCTTTATTGAAAATGATTCGTTTCTTGGACTCAGACAAACCCACCATGAGCTATTTGTTTCATGCACTTGCTACATGTGTGGAAACTATACAAATGGGTTTGGGATCAAATCGAAATGCTTCTATCGTGGGTGTAATAAAGAAACGATGGAAAAGTCAGTTGAGTTCTCCTCTTCATGCTGCATCGTATTTTCTCAATCCTTATTACATCTTTAACCCAGCAACTAATCTGATCAATAATGATATTTCTGAGCCGCAAATTTGTCTTACTGAAGTTATATCAAAAATGGTTAGTGGCCCGCAAGAACAAGCACAATGCATGCTAGAGGTACAAAATTACTAATATTATCTCCAAATATGTATAATTAAGTAATTTGAATTTCTAGTAACAATTGTACTTTTCTTTGTAGGCAGGAAGAATGCGAATGATGCAAGGTCAATTTGGATCACCATCAACACGTATTGCAGCTCAACATGGTGATCCGGTAAGTTGGTGGTTATCTTATGGTGCTGAGTATCCATCCCTCCAAAAGATTGCAGTAAAGATATTAAGTCAAACAAATACATTGTCTGGATCAGAGAGGAATTGGAGTGTGTTTGAAAGAATCCACACCAAACTACACAATCATTTACTTTCATCGAGATTAAATGATCTGGTGTATGTCCAGTACAATTTGAAGTTGGAGCAACAAAGAATTAAAGGTAAAGCAAGGAGACATAACATTGATGTTCACGACGTTCATAGTCTACTGAGGGATAACGGGAAAACAGAGAAGAAAATATTTAATTCGAAGTTTTCACCTTTCAATCCAGAGAAGAAAAAAAATCAAAAGAAATGGTAAGAAAGTTATTTACACGGTTATAACGTGCGTGATAACGGGAAAACAGTTCTAAAAAACGTACGTTAAAATGTTATTTAGAAGAAAAAAACATTCAAACTAATTTTAAAAAACGGTTACAACGTGTATGAAAACGAAAAACGGTACTATAAAATGCATTTTTTTTCCTATTTATCGGCCTAATAAAGGCACGGGGTTCGGGGACCCTCACGGCCACGGTATATGGGTGTGACCGTTTTAACGGTCGTTTTTTCGGTAAAAACGGACGTTTTAAAACCTTGGATCTGGTCAATTGGTGGACGTTTTTTGTGGCGTTATCTGTGGGCCGTTCTTATCATGCTACAGTGAGTCCGTTACTAGAGCTAGAGGAGAATAAGGTGAGAAATCTCCCGATATATGTGGTGATATACTTTGGTGACGAGTCATAAATATAATATTGTTCCACTTATGCTATAGTGACTAGATTTTAGAGATCCCAACTTGATTCCTTCAGTAGCAGGATAAGCTGGACATTAATTTGAGACTAAATGTGTGGGTAATGCTATTGGTAAGGCAAAGGATGATTTTGGACGAAGTGAAAATGAATTGTGGATCCGAAAAACAGGCATAGTTCAGGTCTGGTACGGGTGGCCGTTTAGAACTTGCAGTGATCAAAGTTTGATCTTTCACTCTATATACGGATGATAATTTAATTTTTCACGTTACATCACATGGATGATAATTGGATTTTTCACTTTGTATATGGATGATAATTAAAATTTTCACCATGTATATGGATCGATAACCGGATCTTTCACTCTATATATGGATGATAATTTGATTTTTCACGTTATATGTGCATGATAGTTTAACTTTTCACCTGTGAAATTAAGTGATAGTTGGCTGGGAGGCATTTAAACTTCTTTGAATTGTAATAACCCGATGAGAACAGTACTTCTATGAAAAGAATAAACAACAGTAAGGAAAGGAGGTCACTGACCTCAACTGAAGGAGCATATCAAAACAAAAGTTAAGAAACAAACGAAAAAGATAATTAAAGATTACAACAATCAGAGAAAACAAATAATAGAGTTATGGAGGATCCCATGTGAAAAGATCATCCCAATTGAAGAATTAACGGTGATTGAACTTCCTTGTAATTTAACCTTGGACCAAGAAAAATTATAGCTTTACTTATCGTAGATTTCCTTTTAATTTTAAAATTACTGACCTTAAAACGTGAAGAAGCTAGCTAGCTAAGAATGCAGCTTTCACATCTAGGAATTACGGTAGCACTAATCTATTGAACGGTGGCGATAATTTGGTATTTCTTGAACAGTGAAGAACCATTTAGAAGCTTGCCAAAAATTAAAAAATTACTCTAGAACAATGGTGATAGTTAGGGTTTTCTCAACTGTGGATGAGTTCGCTAAAGAATAAAGCCTGTGCACTAAAATATGCTGATGAATGGTCGACTTTCCTAGTCGACAATGAGAATTTATATTTATCCGTTTATGGAGGAGTCAAACTAGGCATTGACAGCGAAAGTAAAAAGTAGTTTTTTAAGGAGATTATTTTGGGATCAATATTGATCATATTTATTCGGTTTATTTAGCAAAAGAAGATAACTAGAATTATATTTGTTTAGTTGAAGGTTACTTTTGTAAACAAAATCTATTATGATTAGTTATGGGCTATTTATATACACATTTTTAATGGTGGGTTTGTGATAAAGAAAAAAACAGAATTGGTCTAGAAAAAAAATCCCCCATTCTTATTTTATAATACAATTACTAAAGATAAAGTTTAAACATTTAATAGATATTTAGCACCGCCTTAAGAAAGGGCCTTTGATATAATTAATTAAAGAAATATCTAAAAGTAAAATAATTGATCGATACTTTATAGTGCATCTAATTCTTTTCTTAGGAACAAAGTAAATTTTAGAATTATCAGTTACCTGGATAGATTTCATAGGAGGCTTATTTACAGTTTTGAGTTTTTTTGCCCAACTCCATGTCTTCATCCTTAATGCTAGTTTATTAGTCATTCCTTCCGCTTCATAGTAATTCCCTACAGTGAGATTTAAAAGTAGTAACACCACTGCCAAATCCAAAAGACTCTTAAGACTCATTCTCACAATTTTAAGGTAGTCCATCTTAGTGGATATGAAAGCCTTTATATACGCATATGAAAGATCAATTAATTCATATTTATTAGTGAATTATCTACCGTCTTAATTGTGTAATCTAGAGAAATATTTTGAACATTAAATATAGGATATTAAGCTTTGATACTTGACTGATTTTATAGATATGTCCTTGTATTAATTAGTTGCAGTGGTGTCCATGTATATATCAAGACAAATATGCTTCAAAGAAAGAAAAAAATCAAGACAAATATAAATTCTGTTAAACATCATGACGCTGTCATACTTCTTAATACAATGTTTGATAATTTGTTATTTCTTTGCTCTTTTTTTTTCTTTGGTAAAGTATAAAAGTGTTTTCGGCTCAAAGTCGTACCCAACGTCCGAGTACCTTATTTATGTGTTGGGACACTATGAATATATGATCAAAGAAATAGGATCCGTGTCGAATATGTGGGTGCAAAATACCGCACACCTAATAGTAAGGTGAAGAAATCGTTTAATAACAGGCGAATATAACACATTAACTATATTTGTGCTAACGGATTGGATGACGTCACTAAGTCATACCAAAAATGGGAAGATCAGCGCGGCAATTAAAATGAGAGCGCGACAACTATGATCAAGGGCGATTATAACGCCCCCCCAGAAATATGGGCTTTATTAGCTGTCCTCCACTATGTAACCCCTATAAAATGGATCAGAAGCCATTGTAATTGGGAGAGATCTTTTTGAGAGCTGAGATAAGAATTTTAGGAGAGAGAAAGTTGTTTAGCTCCCAAGTTAGAGTTTCCATACATCCATATTGTATTTGTTATATCTTTAATGAAAAGATTTAGTATTAACCTTATAATGACTTAGATTTATCTTATACATTTACTTGGGTGTTAGTTGTAGGATTTCCTGCAACTACATAATACATCAATTTTTATTACGAATGAGCAAACTTTTCAAGGTGTACAATAATGAAGAAGGTTTAGTTCCTCATGGTGTCCCGACTACCATCAATTGGTGTTGCATGCTAGTGAACTAGAAATGATGCCAGTCTCTCACCTACAGACAAGTACAATACGCCTTTACCAGTAGCTACTAATATGAATCTCTTTAATGTGGTGGAAGGCCAGAGAGTGATCAATCTGGAAGATATTCAAAAATCAAACATTTACTCAAATAAAGTTATTTTTTCAAGTTCCAAGTTGGTTTTGAGTTATGCAGCAGGTTGGGTGGCATTAATGCAAAGACGAGAAACAAGCTAAAGATGTCATTGGGGAAATTTTATTTAATCATTGGGTGTGGTTGTTAGACCCGAACTTTTTCAATGACGAACCTTGATGCTACCGCGCCGGATTTTTATGTACTTATAGTTACGAATATGGATAGTCGACGATCTGACATTATTGATAATTGGTTCACCGGTAAAGAGGATTTTTACATACCTCCCTTCAATCCTTGCGGAGATTTCTTTCACGTTTTTTACAAAACAAAACAAGATGCCATCACTGCAAATGGAAGAAATCATGGTTAGTGTTTTTTTTTTTTTTTTTTTTTGAATTTTGAAATACATAAATGGTTAGATCTTGCTTAAACAATTTGTTAAAAGATTCTGATAGGGTTTTTATGATTTTGGGAAAAACTTTATGGGTCTTCTTAATACTTTTATTATGTTGATTTTAGTTAGGATCTGGTTTTGTTAAGGTTGAGGCTGTAAGATTATTTCTACACGGTTAGAAATATCTCTTTGTTCCATGTGAATAATCTAAGCTAATCAATACATTGCTAGAATGCATCTTAGGTTACTACGGAGTTATTATCTTAAGTTTATATAATAAGGATTTATTACCTTATTAACTCTTCCTCGATAGACGGTTGAGTATTAAAAGTTAATGTTAAAAATCCTAGGAACTTGGTATTTCCTCTGCCTATAAATGGAATACGATACCCATCACTATTGTATTCAAGAATTAAGAACTCATTACGTAAAAGGTCAAGAGGAAGAAACCAAAAGCTCCACAAGGTATTCCTCAATAAGAAGATTTACGAGTGTCTTAGGAGGATTACGTCGATATAATATAAATGGCATCGACATATATACTCTCTATACCCAAATGCATACACATGCGATTGTCATGTAGTTCAAAGATCCTACATTATGCAATATAAAACTTATATTTGACATCTAGAGCGAGGTTTTAGAACGCATGATTCTCCATTATATTATATGTTGTGTTGTGTTAATATGAACCCATCACCATGTTTGATTGATTTTTAATATCCATTTTATGGATCATGATTAATAACATGATTTTTTTTTATTAATTTTCGGCTGCATAAACAAACAAGTTCGATGTGTTTCATGCGTAAAGTAAGTAATTGATTCATTAATTGTATATTTATGTTTCATGCGGTCAGGTTAGATTTTACCTCTAACTTTTTTTGACGTGTGTATTATTAATCTTAATTATTTTTTTTTGGTTATAAAACATAAATGAAAATAACATCATTAGTATACATGCATATTACATTATGTAAGAGGATTGATGTTCTTAGTGTTTTTTCTTTTAATAAAAGCATCATTGTTACTAAGTTATAATAATAATACATGCATATTTAATATTTTCTTTGATCCTAATATTTTCTTCGCCACATTCCAAATGTTTGACTGCATATTCGACCGAATTTACATTGTACTTAACCGATTAATGCGCGCACTTTTGCCGGTCCGAATTTTTGTCGCATGCCGAATTGCTAACTAGGCTTTGTATTCGGTAGAGAGAATACTTCAAAAGTTAATAATTATTTCTCTTCCTTTCATTTCGTTTCTAATCGTTTCCAAGCCTCCAATTGAGAAAGAATTGAACCACATTGTACCCATCTAATGTTGAAGCCATTTATAAAATAAGACCAAACTTTGTGAGTGAAACTGCATTGCAACAAAAGATGGTCCGCGGGCTTTGGAAATTGGTTGCAGAGTCTTGGATTATTAATTTAGATTATTACTTATCCAACTTAACTTAAATACATGCTTCAAAAAAAAACAAAAAAAAACTTAACTTAAAATATCATAATTTAGTACCTTAATATGTAATTGGAATGTTGTAGCTAATAAACATTAGCATTTTTGTATTATTTTTTTTTCTTTTCCCTTAGCTCTCATCGCTTTGATGAGTGTTAAATTTTAATGAAATTTACCCTTTTTGGGTCAAAAAAAAAATAAGAATCATAACACGCAAAATAACACTGACGCCATTTCGCTTACATCTGTCATCTTCCTACTATGTAACTTAAGAATAGGCAAGGCCTCCATTTTTCTTGTGCCCAACTCTATCTCTACGAATCAAACTACGTTGTAAAATATTTTGTATTTTTTTTAGATGAAGCTAAGTTGAATAAAGCTCGATTGTTGCTTAGAAAATCAAACCTTTTTTTCCCCATAATTTAGACAAGTTGAAGAAAGATTGCTGAAACTATTTTAGTACATAAATTATTTAAGTACACGATTTTTGATCCATTCTTAATTTCTCAAATCGGTGAAATTGCTTGTCTAAGTTTGGATGGGCAAATCTTGTTATTATCAAAATAATTTTAGTGGGTTTTTAAGTTTGGAGAGGTCAAAGAACATTAAGTCAGTGGTTCTGATGGTTTCGAGTTTATTACATTTGATAGTTGATCTGTCAATAATATCCTGTCTCGGGGGAACAAGATCAAATTTTCTGGAGCTTAGCTTAGTTTAGACTTTAGTACCCTACTAGGAAAATTATGCAAATTAGTAGCATAGTTTTTTTTGTGAAACAAAATATTAAGTTTTTGCTTACTAAATCTCACATGTCTGATAGTCATCAAATGTTTGTCACTTCCAAATTCTGGATCCTTTTTAACAAAAATACAAAATACGATAAGAAGTTATATTCACACATCACATTTAAAGATGGGTCCTTATTGATGATGGTGATAGGATATTTAGGTCTTTTTTAGCTGATAGTGGGTGGTAGTCATGGAAGATATCCACTTTTATTTTGTTTCTTGGTCTGGTGGACTATTTCTTGTACAAGGTATAAGAGGGGGATCTGGCAGTCTAGGTTAATGTTTTTGTTTTGTTGTTTGTGGAGATCAACAAAGTGGAACCCAAGAAAGCTAACCCGCCATTGGCACCCCCACATGCGTTTTTCCAATTGTAGGCCCATTCAGGATTGATAATTCCACATTCCATATTAAACTCTGTAATATTGTTCCATCGGAGACTCGAATCCAGGACCTCTTGGAGGACATGAAACCTCTATGGAACAGGGATGATCAGCTGAGCTAGGCTGTAATGATTTGTGACTCATATTTATAGATCGACAGGTGCCTGGGCGTCAAAAGAAGGCTGAGGTTGTGTTAGCACTTAGCACCAAAGCATGACCAGCTGAGTTGGTCAAGTAGCCAAGTATGTGGAAACTAGGTCGGGGGTCAATCCCTAATAAACCTGGATTGATTGGGGGCCAGACCTTTTAATTGGGGGCCAAGCACTAGATGACAAAAAAGGTCACCCAATCCTAATTTGGGTCACCCCTTAAATTTTTTTTTTTAAATGGCGAAAATGCCCCTAAGTGATTAGTATTAAGAATTAATTAACTTGATTAGTGTGGTAATTGTGTTTAGATAAAAATCGATTTTAGGATAAAAATTTGTAGAGATTTTATTTTTTGGGTTTTATGTGTTGAGAAGAAGAGGAGAAGTTTTTGAGTGGAAAAATTAGGGTTTTTGAAATGAGTGATTCAAGTGGAGGGAATGAGGGTGGTGAAGCTTCAAATAACAACCATGATTGTGTTGATGGTTATATTGTCTCAACTAATCATATGGATTGGATGTTTGATGAGGAGATGTTAATGGAGGAAGCCATGAATAATGATGGAAATGGAGATCCTACTCCTCAAAATGAAGGAACCGATACTCCAAATGAAGAACCCGCACCTCAAAACAATCAGGTAAACCTAATATACTCTTGAAATTGTCTGAATGGTGCTCCAAGGGGTCGATTCATGGTCACTATGGAACTAGCCGGTGTGAGAGTCGTTATGGTCGGGTTTGGATTCAAAGAACGACTACGAAAAGTCGTCGGTGAACTCAAAACTACCGATAACGACTCAAACCTGCAACTTTTCCAGTTTATGAAAAATCGTTAGGGGTGGGTGATAAACACTGACGACTCTTTATGCTAGGTCAATAAGGGTCGTTAATTTTGTTTGTTTAGAGACAAACGACTCTAAACCCAGAACTCTCAGTAAATAAAAAAAACTTAGAGTCGTCATATATGTATTCCTAGAAGGTGACGACCCTATCCCACCATTTCAACTTTTATGTAGAGTCGTTCGGTGTGTTATTTAAAATACTAACGACCCTTGAGCTGGATTATCATAACTTTTGATTTCATAGAATCATTTCATTGAATCATTAAAGGCATACATCTTTCATAGCGATACGTTTGAAGGAAATGAAATACAATAGATAACAACGGTGCACTTATACACCTAATCATAAATGGCGTAATTATACATGGTGCCTTCCAAGATAAAGTAGCAATCGTCGAACTCGAACTTTTTTCCACGAAGCACCTCGTATCGGACATAAGCCTTCCCCTAACCGAAAACCCCAAACATACTCAGTTAGTATTGTTGAAAGCTTTGGATAAGTTTTACCTCTTGTTTAAATACTTACTCTAATAGCACCCAACATATTGGGCATGGCTTCCCTTACGGCCTTGATTTCTCTTTTGAAAACTTCACACTCAAGAATATCTCCTCGAACTGTTCCTTGACGAGTTTCAAAGACCTTGAGTTGCAATTTCCGTCTAACGCCACAAAAACGATGAATACGCGGTTCCACCAAGCATCCGATGTTTGATCAATGTCTTTTCCTAGATCTTCAAAGTGGTTTGTGACTGTTTTCCAAGCTCTCACAATAGCACAATTCTCTTCCGAAGTGTAAGCACTAGTCATGGTGTTTCCTTTTCTTTTTCCTCTTGGATAATAAATGTATGAGAATGAATGTGAAGGTTTAGAATTATGGTTTGGGTGAAGAATGTGTGAGGTATGGGTCTCTATTTATAGAGATTAAGGACCCAACAAACACTTTTTTGAATTTTTAACCGTTGCCCGACTCAACCACATTTGGTGAATTCAAAAATTCACATTAACCGCTTGAAGGTTCGTCATTATATATATTTACCAAGTGACGACTCTTGATGATCAAAAGAGTCGTCCATGTGTTTTGTTTACTTACCGACGACTCGCCGTCAAAGAGTCTCTCGTGTTATGTAACCTTTAGAGTCGTTAATATGTTGTTCTCCAAAAATGACGACTCATGCCAAAAATTTCTAACAATCTTTAGAGTCGTTACGTGTGTTTTTACAAAGCATGACGACCCTTTATGAAATATAGTTATTGAACCAATATTTGAAGTCACTCATTTTATTGAATCCAAAAAACATACATGTAGTTGAAATAAAATAGAAGTAAAACACATAAAATTGTTCAATACACGCCTAGGGATTCTCTACGAGTTTAATTATATAGGGCGAATTGCCATTCAACTTCCTCCAAGAGAGTGTAGCAATCCTCGTGCGTAAAACTCATGACCGTACCTTAATTCGTATTGGCTCCACCCAAAGTATACTGGGAAAACAATTTTTTAAATAAGTTAGCGTTGTTGAATAATCATAACCAAATAATTAATTTTTGATGAGAGGCCTATTGATTCACAAACTTACTCTACTCATTCGGTCTTCGTTGGGCATAGCGTCCTTACGAGCTTTCAATTCGTTTCTTAGCAGTACGCATTCATTGTATAAATATGCGTACCTTTCCCTTATTTGTGGGAGCATCCTCCTGTAACGATTTCCGCTTAGTGCTTTGAATACCTTAAACACCCGTTTCCACCAACCATTGGTGTTTTGATCATCCCCAAAGTAAGGCCCTCTTGTTGGGTCTTCGTTACTGGCCACCCATTGCGCTTCCTCAACGGAGTGCTTTGTGAGAGTGGTGTGTGCTCTGACAATAGCAACATCTTCTAGATTATTGAACGGAGTTGGAGCCATTTTTTAGTGTTTGAAAGTGATGGGTGACTGATTTAGGAAGATTGAAAGTGATGGGTGAATAAGTTTGGAAGAGATAGGTCTCTATTTATAGCAAAAATCTACCCAACGGCTAGTTTTTTTTTAAAAAAAACGGTAACTTCTGCAATAACTGCTCCTACTAGTCAAAGTTACCGTTGATTTTCAAATTCTCTCCACTTAGTTCGTTTAGAGTCGTCATGGGATATATATAAACATTAACGACCCAAGGTGAATACTGGGCAGCATGGTTTATATTTGGGAATGTAGAGTCGTCTGTGTATAAAGAGGGTCGTCATTTGTCGAGGAATGTGTCGTCGTTCTGCAAAAATAATGTTGACGATTTGTTAGTGTCGTCAACCTTGTAAATAAAGATGACGATCTGTTAGGGTCGTCATTTTTACATCTCGAAATTAACGACTTCTTGAATGATATGTTTTTCTTTTCTATGTAGTTGGTTGTACGGGCGAGCTCTCAACCTGAACCCGTCTCTATTATCGGTCCGGATACCTCCCAACACTATATGACCGATTTGGTACGTTTTTAATGTTTGAATCGATGTATATCTTTATGAAATTTGTTTAATTAGTGTTGCATCATGAACGTGACATTGGTTTTGATGTAGACGTGGGAGACAAAGGCTGATGTCAAGGAATGGATTATTTCAAAGGCAAAAGAGAAGATGTGCGTAGTTGTTCAAAGCAAACACGTTGATTATAAGCAAATGGAGATGGTATGCGAGAGAGCGGGGGATAAGGAAGAAAGTCACAAAGGGAAGAACTACAAGTATGAGAAGAAGACGACGAGGGTCTACAAAACGAATTCGAAGAAGATACAATGCCCCTTCAGGATTGTTTTCAAAAGGCATCCTGAAACTAATCTATGGAGGTTGTATAGTATTCCGGATGGTCGTCACAACCATCCTCCACCTAGTACTCTTTTAGGGCACCCAGCATATGCCAGATTGAAACCACATCAAATGGAAAAGGTACGACAGATGAAGCGATGTAGGCCCCTTCAGATCCTAAATGCAATAAGAGCGGAGGATAAGACAAACTTGTCTATTATTTCCACCATCTACGCTGCCAAAGCAACGATCAGGAGAACTGAATGGGATGGTAGATTAATTATGCAACAATCAGAGTGGTTGGCAGAAAAACTTAACTACGCCATGCAAACAAGGGTGGGTCCGGGCGACAAAGTGACACATATTTTTCTTGCCCATCCTAGGATGGTGGATTTGGCTCAGTGTTTTTACCAGGTCTTGTTCATAGATTGCACCTATAAGACCAACAAGTATAACATGCCGTTGTTGAACGTGGTTAGTCATACTTCGGATAAGCAATCATTCACCGTGGCATGGTGCTTTATGGAAAAGGAAGAAATAGAGGACTATGTTTGGGCTTTGGAACAAGTTCGGTTGATTTACCGAGGCGAAGGCACACCGCGGGTTATAATTACGGATAGGGATTTTGCAGTCATGAGTGCCGTTCGTCAAGTTTTTCCACATGCTCAACATTTTCTTTGTACGTGGCACATCCAAATGAATATTTTTTCTAATTGCAAGAATCAGATTCAAAAGATCAAGCCTGCAAAGGGTAATCAACGTTCCAAGGAGGAAGACGAGCGTCTAAGTAAACTTTCAAAAAAAGAGAAAGCCGAAGAGAAAATGAAAGAAAAGGAAAAATATGTCAAGATGGTGATCTATGGGAGGATTTCTGCAAAGATTGGGACCATTTGGCTCATTCGAAGACCGAAGTAAAGTACTATGCAAATCTTCAAAAGTTTATTGATGATTGGAGTACGGATCATAAGAAGGTTGTCGATTATTGCCTAGATACATGGTTGAATCCTTGGAAGGAAAAGTTTGTTTATGCATGGACCAATAAGTTCAAGCACTACAAAAATGAGTCCACGAGTATTGCAGAACAGTCCCATGGACGTTTGAAAAAATTCTTCAAGAGAACACTTTGTGGGGTAGTTACGGACAGAAGCTATTCACGAGCACGCCGAGGATGACCTAAGCAAGATAGTGACTCAGATGGAGTATAGTAAGGACCGTTTTTTGAAGCAATACATGGAAGACAAAGAATTGCTACGTGGGGTTTCGCACCAAGTATCATGGTGGGCAATAAAGCATATGATGACTGAACTTAACAAATTTCGAGCGAAATCTTCCGATGGAAAAGTCATTAAATGTAATTGTACAACTGAGACGTGGCTTGGCCTCCCGTGTAAACATAAGCTCGGTGGGTACAAGGGGCTCATTCCCATTGAAGATATCGATCCTTTTTTGGAAGCAACTTGGGTTCATCCCAAATCCCACAGGAGCCGCTGATGAACAATTTGGAGACCTTGAGATTGGCAAGTATATCAATGAGAAATATCGAAAAACGAATTGTGCAGGAAGACAGATACTGGTTTCTAATTTGTGGCCGGCTGCCCGCAAGAGCTTGGGAGTTGAAGAAGAGCCAAACAAACAAAAACCAACGGGTAGACCCACAACTAAAAAGTCTTTTAGAGAAACCGTGAAAGCGGCAAAGAGTTGCAAAAGCGACTTGTCACGTCATCAGTATGTCCAGGCGGAATATACGGAGTATGAGAACTCTTTCGTACCCAAGGCAAGGGGGCCGCCAAAGGAAGACATGGATGTTGTAGACCATGTGGTCGGTACCCAGAAAGCCAAACGAGCGGAATGGTGACGATACGAGGAATAAAAGGTAATCCGCGCACCCTAGAGATTCCCAAGGAAGACCACATCGTGTTGCTTACACTTTGTATAAAGAGTATCTTGACCAACTTCCTCACGTCATCTTGGATCACCTTCTATCCACCGACGACGTCGACGGCGATGGAAATTGTGGTTACCATGTTGCAACGGAACAATTAGGGCATTTCGACGAGGCCGACGAACTTAAGCTCACCCAAATCGAATATGCAAGAAAAAAAATGGCAGAAACACTAGTTCAGGACAAACAACTATATCTGAAAATGCTCATGGAAGGAGACCAAAAAGAGAGGGAATTGAAGTTTAGGGAGTTGGTTTCAAACGTGAAATGGAGGAAGGGGTCGAAGAAGGCCGGTTATAAGTTTTGGATGCAAATGCCTTTTGGTGGCCAACTTTTTGGCGGACACATTCACTTGTGTAGTAATTGTATTCAAGAAAGGCTTCCCGAGCCTCTTGTATGTACGTACCTTCCAAAACTAGGTGCGAGACGGAGATAAAGAAAAGAAGAATTGTAATGGCACATGTCAACGATAACCATTACATAGGCTTGAAGATTTCCGAAGAATGTCCTCTACCACGGGTGTATGGTGATTGGGGAGAGTACACCAAGGAGTGGACAAACCAAGATGAGTATGGAATGAACATTTGGAATGCTATGGACCCAACCCTGGTTTACTTAGACTTGGGAAATGAATCGTGAGAGAAGATGTTTATTCTAAACAATGCATTGCATTTTGAAGCATACTTTTTCATAATGGTTGTATCTTCTACCCTGATATTTGTATTTCGAAGAATGCTTAATCAATACAATGCGTTTTATCCTTTTATCCTAGTTGGATTAAGTTAATTTGAATTATGTTTCAGAGTCGTCAGCAATATATACACACACCTTAACGACCCTAACTGTAAAATTTGCTAGTCTCCTGGATGTTTTTGCGCCTAAAGGTCGTTATACATATAAACATCCAAGTTAACGACTCATACCTTAGTATGTTTTGCAACAATACAAATCGTCATCCATATATACATAAACAAGAATGACTCTAATGTTAAAATTTGACAAATCTCTGGATGTTTTCCAACTAAGAGTCGTCATCTCAGTTTACATAAACATTAACGACACTAACCATAAAAATTTGACGGTCTCCTGAATGTTTATATACTAAGAGTCGTGAAGCATATATACATACAAAGCAACGACTCTAGTTATACGCCTTAGAGTCGTCATCATTATAGTGTATACATGGACGACTCTATAAGAAAACCCCCAACGGCTTTTTTTGTATACACTTTTTCCCAAAAAAAAAATAGCCGTTGGTAATTATTGTATATATAGAGGAACACTTCCAGGAGCAAATTCAATTGAAAACCACCTCAATAATGGCAAATCCTTCATCAACCCCCAATTCAATTGATAACATACTTAGAAGATGCAAGCGACCAACCAAATCAATATTGGCAATGGAAGAAGAGATACGAAAAAAAACATGCGACCTACTAAAAACATGCGCCATATCCTACGAAGGAAGAAGAAGAGTTGCGCGAGGCCAAACGACGAGACCAAGAACAATCCCAACTCCGTGAAAGATTCAAGCAAGTCGAGGAAGAGACCGAATGGGTTAAAAATTATTACATTGTCAAGGATCTCCACGAAGAACATGAACGTGATAGTATATTTTGGAGCCAAGTTGGTTCGGGTCCTTTCGTTAATAACAACAACAAACTACGATATCCTTACTTGCCGTCCCACATTAGTCATAGGACGATTCTTGTTATGAAATGGTGCACCAAGTACAACGAGTTTCTCGCGAGGCACAAAGGGGATAGGTGTGCTGCTCAGGCCGCATATACCAAATGGAGAGGAGAGCCTTTTATCACATTGAAGCCGCCATGCTAGTTGAATCTCGCACTGTAAACATGAACAACAAGTAATGTGTTCAAAGGAATATCCACCTTCTAATTAATATTTAATATGCTACAATTCCAAGTTTCCTTTCAATCGAGATTCAATTTATTTTAATGAACAGTCGTTATCTCGGTTTGTTAATGCGGTGACGACTATACCTAAGTCGTCATATGACTTATTTTGCCACAACCTGCTCTTGAGTCGTCAACACCGTTGATAACTTAGTTAACGACTCACGTTGTGATTTTCAAAAAAAACGACCGTTGGGATTTTCTTCTATATAATACCACCCCATCCTCTAGAGAAAATAGCCCAAAACCATTCTTTTTTCCACCAAACTACGTAATCTTTCAATTGCAATGGCTGAATGGGAACCGTATGAAGATTTGTGTCTCGTTAAATCGTTTGCTAGTACCTTTCGTGAACGTCCAAATGAAATCTATTCAATGTTTTGGAAGAGAGTTAAGGAGTTCTTCTACGGGGCATCGCGAATCCTAATAACCGAAAAGGGAGAGACTTGGCATTTCGATTCAACTACATTAAAAGTGCAATGAGAGAGTATGTAAAAGTTAGAAATATGGTGTACGACCATCATCCACGAGCTCCTCTTAAGGAAAAAGTGAGTAATTCGTTAATATTTATACTTTCCTCATCCTTCAACGTTACTAACATATAACATTCCTCGTTTAATTTCAGCTGGAACGTTTCAATGGGTTATGGACAATACGTAATGGGGATACTAAGTTCATTCACCACAAAGAATATACAACGTTGTATCGTCGAGCGCGAAGGTTCATTGACGAACATTTGATGTGTCAAATTCAAGAATACCCATATTAACTTTCTCCTGGTTGTAACAGTCGTCAATATATCCCATATAAAAGCAACGACTCTGTATACCGCAAGATGTATTTTCCGGATTTAATACACATGTAACAGTCGTTAACTGCCATTTGATACCGCTAACGACTTTAGGCAGGGAAAAAATGGTTCATCTCCTGGATGTTTTCTGACCTAGAGTCGTCATTAGTTTCCATATTCTAAATAACGACTTTAGGCAGGGAAAAAATGGTTCATCTCCTGGATGTTTTCTAGGCTAGAGTCGTCATTAGTTTCCATATACTTAATAACGACTCTACGCATAGAAAAAATGGTTCATCTCCTGGATGTTTTCTGACCTAGAGTCGTCATTAGTTTCCATATACTAAATAACGACTCTAGGCATAGAAAATATGGTACTATTTCCTGGATGTTTCCTGATCTAGAGTCGTCATTAGTTTCCATATACTTAATAACGACTCTAGGCATAGAAAATATGGTTCATCTCCTGGATGTTTTCTGACCTAGAGTCGTCATTAGTTTCCATATACTAAATAACGACTCTAGGAATAGAAAAAAAACATCAGTCTTCATTTCCCTCTGAGTCGTTAGACTTTTAATTGAAACACATAACGACTATGTGTATCATAAATAGAGTCGTTACACTGCTACAGACCATAGATAACGACCCTAGGTCTATCACAGTATATAATCTTGTCTGCATTAGAGTACTACATTATTCTAACAAACATACTAGTAAACATCCTTCTTAAAACAAAGTAGTTTCAACAAACCAGCCAAACCAAACACATAAGTAGTTTCAACAAACACATAAGTTCAAGTTATAAAGTAACATCTCAAGGAGACGGAGACGGTAACATCTCCTCGAGTAAAGACCACCATCTCGACCTCGACCTCCTCCTTACTTCCCTGACCGGGAAACTTTCCGGCTTTTCTTAGGAGGAGGACCCTGAGTTTCACCAGCCCCTGGGGAACCACCATCTTCTCCGGTACCTTGTTCATCATGATGTTGGCTACTTTGCCCCTGTTCACCACCTTGTTGTGCTCGGCTACGTGTTTTCCGGGTCCTCTTACCTTCCTTGGCCAGCTCAGCAAACATCTTCTTTGCATTGGGATTTTCAATGTGTGTGCAACAATCAGCGTACAGACGTTGCTTCACAGGCTCAATCACTTCCCCTTTGTCAGCCGAGCAACAAAAAGCCTTGACAAAAAGCTTCATTCGTTCCCTCTATATATATACATTAAAAAAAACAATTTTAATGAACTGACGTATATTTGTATGTAAATGAATAACACAATTACACAAATAAATACTCACCACTAGTTTAAGAATGGTAGTATCATCTCTACCGTCACTTGAGAAGAAGATGTGGATGCTCTGTTGGTCCTCCTACCCGTAACTTTGATCGATCCGTATTACCCTACCATGGAGAAGCCTTCGTACCATTGATAGTAATCCGTTGTTGCCTCGTAACCTTTATCCACATGCACCCAAAATGTGATGTCTACGAGGCTAGAATGTCTATCATTCCAATGCTTGACATCGATTGCGGTTCAGTAAACCACTTTTATTTCAGCCTTTGCTTAGGCCTCACATTTGTTCAAATTGTGCTTGAACGGAGGTACATCGTCTTCATCGGGTGAATCTTGAACAAACCCAAGTTGACGCATGATTCTCAAAGGATTGTACATTGAAAAACCGTTGGGGTGAAACAAAGGGCCATGGTAATACACGACATCTTCCATTGCGCCAACTCTAGCATCCTTGTAAGGACTAAAGATTACCTCTTCCGCCGTGATGTTGTCAAGTTTTTTCCGCATTTCTATCAAGGCATCAGTTTGTTCCCTATCCTGAGAACCGGAGTACACCCAACGGGTTCCTGTTGGACTACCTGGGCTCCACTTTGAGTTGATTTTCACATCTTCATTGTCTTTGAACAGTGAGGGGAAATGATCATAAATCCACACCTATTTTAAACAATCAAATAAACATAAAAATATATCGAAGGAAAAAAACATAGTAAAAGAAGACAACTTTCATCAATCCAAATACCTGGATTAGAGCCAAATTCCCATTAATTTGAGAAGTTCGTTCGCGAGATCCCCTCGGGAAAGCCGACCATTCGGATGTGCAACTATGGCAGTCCCCAAGAGTACTTGTTCACATCTTCTAAGGGGTCCAAAAGCTGAAGAAGGTTGGCGCTCACCTGTTACCTTTCTTTGTCGGGAAATACAACCGATGCAAGGACGTACAACAAATAAGCCGCCGCCGCATAACGACATTCCATATCGTAGAGACCTCCGTTTTTTCCTTCTCTGCGGTACCAAGAAACATCCGCCTAATGTCCACAAGTTTGAACTCTTTCTTCGGGTACTTAGCTCCCGCACGAAAAGCCCATCGATCTTCTCTTTATCCCACCAAACAAGTTCTTGGTCCATGTATAAATTTCATCCCAACTAGGCCTTCTCTTGAAATTCTCACCGGTTGATTTACCTTCGACCTGCACCCCTAATATCTCGTTTCGCATCATCGAGTCAATGCCATCTCGCCAAAAGGAAGTTGGAATGTGTCGACTTCAGCGTAATACCTTTCACAGAAACTAGATACTGCGACCTTGTCGTACGCAATCACAGAGTTCACAACGGCATTGTACAAACCGGAGTTTTCAACATATTCTTTAACTCTTGCACATTCACCTTCTAGGGGCCACAACTCCATTTTCTTAAAGGAAGATTGGTGCCTGAAGAGACGTGCGGCATTCTTATGATCCTGCAGAAAATAAACAAATAAGTATTAAAAAACATATTAGAAAAGTAATATCAACAAACTAATCGTATAGCAAGCAAAGTTGAGATTCTTACGATTGTCTCATAGATGGTATGAGCCCACGATCCAGCATATCCAAATAGAACTTTGCCCCTGGGTCTCTAGGTTCTCCTCTTGGTTTACCATTTCGAAGAGGCTCCAACATCAAACGATTAGCGGGAACGTGTCTCGCGCTGGGTGCAATATCAGTTCCATCCTTCTTAACCCTCTTTAACGGCTTCGTCTTTGCATCCTGTTCTTCAGCTTCTACATCTTGTTTACCATCGTCCTCTTCATCATCCTTACCACCACCATCATCCCCTTCATCCTCTTCCTCCTCATGACCACCATTATTACCTCCATCCCCTTCCTGCTCATCATCATCACCATTACCATCATCAGAATCATCACCACTAACATTACCTTCATCATCATTGTCACTCTCTACATCCTCTTCACCTCGTACGGGAGGATCTTCTTGTATCTCCTCTTGTTGGATTTCTTCTTCTTCACCACTACCGCTAGCGGAAATAACATGTGAGTCGATTCGATGAATCCGACAACTCATCACCTTTGTCTCTTGGTTCGGTGATAGAAAATGATACCTCACTCGGCTTCTTACCGCGTAATGGACCAAATAAGTAAGAATTTATCATGGCGTGGAGGTTTGGAAGGTGGAGTTATCGTCATTGGAACCTTGCCTTTGGTTCTGCATTATGTTTCGAAACAAAAAAACCAAAAATAACCCAACAAGACATCAACTTTATGGTTATCAGATCAAGAGTCGTCAATACGATAATCGAAAACACAACCGACCCTCGAAGCATTATTGTGACGACTCAAAGTAATATGTTGACGACCCTGTCAAATAACAAAGGGTCGTCAAAAAGACGATAACGATCCTACGATTTGGGTTGACGACTCTAGGGCACATACCTAAGTGACGACTCAAGGGGAAATGAGATGACGACCCTATCAATTTTTGGAACAGAGGGCTGTTCGAGTTCCATCTAGAGTCGTTAGTGAATAAATAAGGGTCGGCAAACAAGAGTCGTCATCTGCAACATAAAAGATTAACGACTCTATTCTAGGGCAAAATTCACCGAAGTAGCAGAATAAGGGTCGTCACCTTCAACCTAATAGGCTAACGATTTTTCATAAAAGAAACATGCAAATGAAAAGTCGTTAGGGGTATCCAAACAGACCGCTAACGACCCTTTAACTGAAACCGCAAAATTTCAGTTACCAGACTCAAATTCGCAATCAAAACACAACAAAAAAACGCATAGAAGGTGGGTTTAACTTCACATACCTTCTAATTGGACCCATATCTTCTTTGGGTTTCGATTTTTGGGGTTTTGGAGTTCTTCCCACGATTACCTTTCCTTTGACGGCGTCGAGGAGATTGGGGATTTGACGTTCTTTGCGAGCGGTCTGTTTTGTACGAGCCATGTTTGAAGAAGGTAATCGTCGATTATCTTCTAACATCGACGATGAATCGGTTGAAGAAAAAAAATCGTTTGGGGTCGTTAATGGTGGTTGTGGAGAGGAAGAGGAGAGGAGAAGAAGAAGGGAAGAAGAAAAAAAAGAACCAGATTTTTTTTTTGTTTAGTTTAGGGTAAATTAAATGGGGGCTAATTATGATTTCAAATTAGTGTTAATCGGTTTTTAAGATTTGTGTTTAGTAAAGGGCAAAACAGTCTTTTCAATATCGGATTAATACGCCCCTCAAAAATTTGGGGTGGAAATAAAATATCATGGCCCCCAATTAAAAGGTCTGGCCCCCAATCAATCCAGGCTAATAAACCATCTTTTTGAAAAAATTATTAAATCAAAGATGATGTCCACATAATAAATTTTTATTATTATTATTGGGTAAAGAGTATAATTAGAACACGCAATTGGGGGATATAAACTACTTCCCCCAACCCATGGTGTGTGCTAAGGGGTGATTTTTTTGGGGCGAAAATACTAAAACACCCTTCCCTCAAAATAAAAATCAAAAAACTTAAAATCAAAAAACAAAATCATATTCCCCATTTCCATCTCCACTTCTTATTAATCTTTTTAGGGTTAAAACTTTGAAACCCAAATGTTCCCCATTCTCTTTCAAATTCTAAATTTTCCCCATTTCCTTTCAAATTCTCTTCTCATTCTCTGCCGGAAGTGATGAAGAACATGCCGTAAATGATAAAGAACATGCCGGAAATGATGAAGACCACGCCGAAAGTGATGAAGACCATGCCAGAAGTGATGAAGAACATGCCGGAAATGATGAAGACCACGCCGGAAGTGATGAAGACCACGCCGGAAGTGATGAAGAACATGTCGGAAATGATGAAGGTCACGCCGGAAGTGATGAGACCATGCCGGAATTGATGAAATTCAATGCCGAAACTAAATTCCGGCATGCTCGATATAAATCTATTAATGCCGGTAGTCAAGTGAAAAAAAAACAATTTTCTGAATACTTTTCATCATGTGACGGCATAGAAATTTAGGATGAAGACCACACCGTAAGTGAGTTCCGGCATGGTTATTTATGATGAAGACCACGCCGGAAGTGATGAAGAACATGTCGGAAATGATGAAGATCATGCCGGAAGTGATGAAATTCAATGTCGGAACTAAATGTCGGCATGCTCGATATAAATCTATCAATGCCGGTAGTTAAGTGAAAAAAAAAAATCAATTTTCTGGATACTTTTCATCATGTTCCGACATAGAAATTTAAGCAAAAACCATGCCGGAAAATAGTTCCGGCATGCTCGAGAATTAACTAACTGTGCCGGAAGTAGACTGATTAAAACCAGAAAAAATAGGTTTTGAAGATCATTATGAAAATTTATGAAAATTTCCAGCAAATGCCGGCATGGTTTTTTGGTTGAATACCATGCCGGCACCAAGCTTTTTCAGCTGCAAATTTTGAAATTCAAATTTTCAACCTCTTAGCAGCAATTCTCTCATCACAATCATCTTTCATTTTCAAAAAAAAAAAAATTCCACTAAAAAACCATTTTCCCTCCTTCTACTTTCAACTAACCCACACAAATTCAAATAAAAATAAATACGCACTAATTTATCCCCTAAATACTTAACATTTTACTAATTATAATTAATCAATAATCCTGATTAGTGGGGGCTAGATTAGGAATTAAAAAAATAATTACATAGGGGTGTCACCCATTGGGACACCGTGTTTGTCATGTAGCTATATCCCCCAATTAAATCCCATATCCCCCAATTGCGTGTTCTATAATTATTACATTAACTAGTTAGAAGCCTAACAAACTAAGCTCCAAAATGCTCCAACATATTAACTAGTTGAACATATTACATTAGTAAATATGTTTTGCAAGCCGGATACTACCATGCGCGCTTGCGATGATCATGTATAGCTGCAATAAAATAATACGATTCCTTATACAGTGTGGATGTGTTAGATCTAGGACCTATCTTTTTTTCCATGTGCAATGTTGTTTGTATGAGGTGGTGGGGGTTCTTAATGTTGAGTATTTTTTGGAGTAAAGTTGTAAGAATTTTGTATCTTTTTTAACGAAGCTAAGTTGAATAAAGCTCGATTATTGCTTAGAAAACCAGATAGCCTTACAATTACGTGCAGCATCTTTTTTTTTTAATCATAATTTAGATTATTACTTGTCCAACTTAACTTAAAATATCACTTATCCAACTTAACTTAAACTAATCAGGATTTGATACGCAAAACAACACCGCCGCCATTTCGCTTACGTCTGCCATCTTCCTACTATGCAACTTAAGAACAGTAATCACGCCTAGGCAAGGGCTCCATCCTTCTTGTGCCCAACTCAATCTCTACGAATCTGATTCGTCCGACATCACCACATTTACCCGTCTTATTACTGGCTTAGCCAGCTTTGTCCGGGTCGTGCACTTCTCTTCATTTGCTGGACCTGAATCAGATTCATAATCTGAATACTCACCGGTCACGTCGGAGTAATTATCAAGACTCTCCGCCGAGCTGTCAGAGTATTGAGTGCCGGCATTCTCCCCGAGTTGAGGAACTCCCATCCCCCACCCTCTATGAAACTCTTTGGGTCATCCAGTATCGCCTTCAATCTGGCTCCCCAGCCTAAAATATCCAGATCATCGTACTCGTTCTCGTAGTACTTGACGTCACTTATGTTGAACCACTCTTTGATTTGAACGAGATACTCCCACGGAATTGAGTTAATCTTAACAACCTCGCGCTTAAAGTCCTTAAACACAATTGTCATATTAAACACCTCCGGTGAGGACCGACTTTGCACCAGATTTACAACCTCAATCTCTTTTAGCGTGACAACGAGGAAAGGTTCTTCTCTGAGGTGAACTAGGCAGTATAAAGTCAAGAAAAGCAAGGAAGACAAGGAAGTGGCGCCATTCTTCGCGGGGATCTCCGCATGAAATTTTAGATTCCTCTCCAGCTCTTCAAATTCAATTGAAGCCAATGATCTCCATAAGAAATTGACTTCCCATACAAACTTTTGCAGAAGTAGATTATCCCCAGTCTTTTGCCGCTTTTTGCCAAGCTTGTCTGAATCAAGACTCCCCTCGGAGGTCTGCACCATACGGAACTGGATATCCTTTGTCGTTTCAGTCCCCAGCATGATGGGATTGTGCAACTGCAAGTGCAAGAAAGGGGCCACCTTCTCGTCACCACCTTGAAAGAATGCATGTTTGACGGTATCATACATAACATCCATCTGAAAAGGGATACTGTAATTTGAGAATCGTAAACCGTATGCATGGGCTTGAAGGGTACCAGTAGTAGTCACCGAATTTCTACAGCGTCCTCTTCTTACCGTGTAGGGATGGATCGACACACGTAACTGCTTGCTGTTTATTGAAAATTGTAGCTGCTTCTTATTCTTCGGAGCAGCAGTACACGAGGTGGTTTCATCTTCATCTACAGGCTGAGTCACACCCAACCTCTTGGCAGTTGTTATGAGTAACCGCCGAGAAAGTTTTGATTGGTGTTGTCTTCTTAGCTCCTCCATATACTTCTCTTTATTTGTAGACATAAAAATCTCATCCCACAAAGCGTCTGGAGAGTAGCGACTTTGAAATTTCAATCTCTTGTTAAAACTTTCAAATGCAGGGCTACGATCACGTAACTCTCCGAAAAGTTCATATTCCCTTTTTTTTCTGCTCGTCAGTTGGTGGTCTCTTCCAATGAGTAGATTTCTTAGCAACTGACTCATAATCCAGTTCATAAACCATTACTTCAAATCAATCGAACTCTGCAAAAGCCTGATGGATACTTGTGCCGATCAAGCTACAGAATAACAGAGCAGTAATAGTATGGATTGTGTGGAACGACCGAAAGTGTGATAAAAGAACAACGCAGAACTAGACAATTCGATGAATGGAAAACGGAAGACGTCTTATATATAAATTTTAAAAGCATGTATAGGTGGGGTTGTTTGGCAACCATTATTTTAATGGATTATCAGCTTATAATCCATTATGCAGATTATAATGGATTCTATATGCGTTTGGTAACCATTATAATAATTGCTTATTTTAATCATAATTGAAAAAAATCATTATTTCCATAAACAGGAAAAAGTTGTTTTGAAAATTTATTATAATCAATTATTTTTTCTAAGGAACTCAAATTGAATTTTTTCTTCTTATTTTCTCTAAACTATCAAGAGAGATAAAAAACAACATAAGACTAAAAAATATCCTAGATCATTGTTATTTCCTCTCCTTTTGAGATCATCATTCTAAGATAATCAATTATCTGAAAAAAGTGTTTGGAAAAATTTATTTTTAAAATGATTATATCAAAATCATTTATCAATTTATGATTATCTATAATCATAAATAGAATAATCATAAATTTTATCAAACAAGGCCTGTATGTATTGCACCACGATTTCTACCAAGATTCCTAAAAAAAATACTCGTAGAATTTCTTATTTATTAAATGAGGAAGCAGCAACCATGGCTTCTAAAGAATTCTAAGAAAAGAACGGCAAAAAGACGTTTTCACAACCGTTTTAATCGTTGTAACGTTTTTTTTTTTAATAACGGTCCAACACGGCGGTTTAATTTCCTATAAAACGCTTGTTGCTTAAAACAGTCATGGCAATAGCCGGTTTCTATGTGATTTCCTGCGTGAGAAAAATGCAAACCCCCAGAAAACTAACTGCTTGAATTTGAAGCAGGAGTAAGTAGCTTCAATCGTATTCTTCACAATATCGCTAAGAGTTTTGGTTTTCAAGGTTTTGACTGCAAAACATCAGTGGCGGAGCTAGATATTTGGTATAGCCCTGGCTTTAGCATTTTTTCAGCCCTGGCTTAAGCCAAAAATGTACACACTCCTACGGCCCAATAGAAAATAGGCTTATAAAATATGGACTTGGGCTTCTTTAGAGATGGCTTCGGCCAGGAGAAGCCTGGCTGTAGTTCCCCTTCCGCCCCTGCAAAAGATGCCAGGGGATAAGTGTGCTGAGCGTCAACTGTTTGGTGGTGCAATTTCCACATGTTTCCCTCTTAGATTCCTGGTAATAATCATATTTTAAATGGGTTCAATTATTAGATTTCTGTTTTTCTCTTTTTAGTTTCAATAAATTTATCAATGGCTACTACAAACCATTTGTTATTTCATTACGTTTATATAACGATTTTTTATAGTCATTGGGGCTTTCTAATGAGATTCTATGAAATAATCAATATATGGATTTGTTACAGTAGAGTTTTTCTTCAAATATTGTCTCTACAATCTCATCAATCTAGACTAGTGGAAGGAAGGACAGAGAAAATATGTTATGTTGGACGAAATCTAATTTTGTTGTTCGTGTGGAAGATTATTCAGGATTTTCCGTTACAAAAATTCGAATACCAGATTGATTTTGATACAATTTCTTCTCTGATGGACAAGACAAAGGTATGTGATTTGGAAATTAAATTGAAGAAAACACTTAATCTTACAGATGTGATAATTGATGCAATAAATGGGCAACACGCCGATTTGGGGAATGATCAAGTTATTCTTTGGAGCATCTTCTTTCTCACTTGTAGGATCAAGATTCATGTTAGTCTCTTCCATATTATTTGGTTTTATGTAATCTCAACAAATGTAAATCACATTGCATGCTTGTTGTGTTAATATGCAATGTATAATGATAAAACAAGAGGGTGTATTTATGTAACACCTCTTCTATGTAATCCTTCAAACCTCAACTTGAATGAGGTAGTCAAATAAAAAATTCTAGGGGATCTTCAAAGCCTCATTCCTTCATAAAGAAAAAATTTAACTGAAAGGCACTTGGATTTGGAATGGCACTTTACGTGGTTTGCAATGGATTAAGAGATTCCACATCTGGGAAATTGAGATGGGACTAAAATCAAAGTTAGTGGTCAATGGTTTGGTAAAGTAGCTCACAAGTATTATCAACATCTAGTTATTCATGTTCATATTTCACAAGATACAGTGGCACATTATCTGGATAATAATAATAGAGCTTGGAAAATGGAAAAATTACAGCAATTTTTTTTTTTTGAATATATCAGCATTCCTCCACAACCAGCTACATACATGCTCAAATGGTCTCTTACAAGGAATGGATAGTTCACTGTTAATTCAAGTTACATGGCAATTTTGCATCAACAGACTCAACAAGAGGTTACTATGCAACAACAAAGGATGTGGTTGATGATATGGCATTTGGGGGTTCCTTTTAAATGCCAGATGTTTATGTGGTATATTACAAGAAATATGTTACATGTGGCTACAAATTTTTTGAGGACTGCAAAGGTAGAAAATCCTCTTTGTGTCATGTGTTCTCAGAGCATTAAAACACTCATCTTTTGATTAAGTGCCCTTATGCAGCCGCAATTTGGTATGGAATTTCTACAAGATGTTACAACTTGTGAAGATGTTCAACAATGGATACAATCTTGGTAAGATAATAAATGCTTGGTCTCCACAACTAGAAAGGAATCTGATATGTGTCTAAAACACCTAATATTATATCTAGTATTTATGCTTTCTTTGCTATTTTCCTTGGAATTGCATCTCTTATGTGTATTTTGAGTTTATCAGGTGCAATGGAGTCATTCAGAACAAAAGAAGGAGAAATCATTCATATGGAGCGTTAAAGGCAAAAAGATCAATTCACTAGCGAGTAGTACTTGGAACCAGACTAAGGCACGCGGAGAGGAGGCAAACATTATTGGGAGCCGAGCCTAGCCTGCGATAGGAGATGACCACCACAGCTTAGTCTAGAGAAGCATGGGCAAAGAACCTTGGTGGCCCTTAATAATGAGTGGGTGTTTATAGTCATTTTTTTGGGTACCCTTTATCCACTTTATTTGGGTGGTTATATCCCCTTCATTTCCTACACATGACCTAAGAATCAGAGAAATCATTTTCTCTTTTTCCCATCTTCATTGTCTGGAGAAGCCATGGCGGCTCCATTAGAAAGAAAAGAAATAAACAATAACTCTTGCTCACAAATTGAGAAATCGGATCGAAATCGAAAAGAAATGAAACAACATGTCTTGCTGGTGTTTAACGGGGTTTGCAATTGGAATTCGAGATGATTTTATTGGTGATTCTCGTGAAGAAAGAAAGGGGATCTACATATGTGGATTGAAACTCGATAGTTGAAGACGTTGCAGCTAAGTTACGAGAAGATTTGGAGTTGAAGAAATCACGATGCTGTGATGGAAATCGAAGTGGGGTTTTGAATTAGTGCTGCTGTTGATCTTTAGGGTTTCATGGAGATGAAGATTCGATAGTTGATTCAAAGTTTAAAAGACTAATGGTGGATGAATTACAAAGGGGTTAAACTCGATTGAGTTTGGATTGATAATTGAAGATGATAAGTTGAAATCACGCCATTGTTGCTTGATATCAATTGAAGATGATGGAAGAGTTTATGTTGAAGATACTTTGCTCGAGTAACGGTGGGTTTGAGGTGAATTTGTGTATCACAGAAGAAATGGCATTTGCAGGTGATAAGCCTGTGACTTAGTGTGCATCAGAGTTGATATTGCAGGTTTTGGTTAGCCTGAGCTTATGACAGAAGAAGGTTACGGTGCTATGAATGCTTGATCTTTGGTGTGAATTGCAGCTCAACCGAAGCCGGGGATGGATCTAAGGAGATAAAATGTAGTTGAACCAGAGATGAGATGGAGGTACTGGCTATGTGACGAGAATAAGTAATAAAGCTAGAAAGTAATGTTGCAGGGATGGTGGCAGCTGAAACAAGGGAATGTGTTGGCTAGTGTTGGTATGTGTGTGCTATGTGGTTCATGAATGAGATTGCAGGCAAAGGAGCTGAAAATGAACAGCAAGCACTGGATGCTGTTGCATTTGAAGTTGCAGGTGTTGTATGCTTGGTGGTTTCTTGACCTATTGGTTTGCAAAAAGAAAGTAGTGGTTGCAACTCGGGAGGTGCAATTGGTTGCGGTTGTTGGCCCGAGTTACAATGCTCGAGCTATTGGGGTTGTTAGATATTGGAGCCGAAAGGGGTCCGTGATGGATCTTTGAGTTTATCCGAGGTATTAGTGCGGGATATGGATTTATGGGTTGAGCTGAATTGAAATGGATGAAGACTCGAAAGGAGAGGGTCATGGTGGTTATGAGCTGAAACCTCAGTGTGGTAAATGTGAATGGCAAGAATGCATCTCAGGTGCAGGTTGTGACTGAATGTGGAATGTTTGCGGAAATGAAATAGAAGGCATGGTGCATCTGGAGTTAGTGGTGATTGAATTATGGAATGGTGAAGCTGTAGGAAGAATAATGTAGGCAGCTGTAGTTGGAATTTGGTGTTGCAGTGTGGAGAGTAACAGGGAATCGAGGTGCAGCTGTAGATCAGATGGAGAGAGTCTGTTCTGGTGATGACGTGCAGTTCAGGGAGAATAATGCAGCTGTAGTTGGAGCTTGAAATTGCAGGGGAAGTTCTATTGCGGTCAGGGATGAATTGGTTGTATTTGGAAGTGGAGAAGTTACAGCAGGGAAGAGGCCATCATGGCTGGATATGCACAAGGATGGTGCATCACAACTCTGGCCTCTGCAAGACTTGGCTTTGGCAACTCAGCCCAGTCAGCCAGAGATAGCTGACTGTGATCTGACTCAGTTCTGACTCGGTGATTGACCGAGTTCACTCAGTTGACTAGACGAGTTGACTCAATGACCTGGCCGATTCGACCCGGTGACCGGTGACCGGGCGGACTTTGCCGGTCACCGGAACCGATTTCCGGCCACAATACCAGTTTTCCGGTGACGTATTTTTTTGGACATATTTTCCACACGGGTTTCTCTCTCTTATGGGCTTGGTGGATTTTCATCTAATGGACTTTGAAGACTTGACCTAATTTTGGAAAGGAAAAGCTATAAAAGAAGAATTCTACAACTTTTGAAAAACATCTTATTCTTGGAACTTTGGAGAGCCGTTTTTGTTTTACGCAACTAGGGTTTGCTTTTGTTCTTCTCCTTCTTTATTCAACTTATATTTTTGGTGATGAACTCCATAGCTATGAGTAGCTAAATTCTTTATTATTGGTTAAGGATGTAGTCATATTTCTAAAACTTGTGTTTGCTTTATGTATTAAATAGTTTTCTCTCTTGATTATCGTTCACATCTCTACTTCTTTAAGAATCACATGATTGATGTATTGTGATAGGATTATGATGTTTGATTAGTTAAGTGGCCAATTAATTGAACTTGCATCCTAGTCCATAGCTATTTTAGGGTTTTTCATCGAGCGATAACCATGAATACAAGTAGCATGATATGTTTACGGTTTGTAGTGATACACTCTCGTAATCATATGTAGAGTTTGACCATTGTCCGAATTGTTATGTGCAACGCATGACAATTGCATTGATTAGCCTATTTCTGAAACTTAATGCTCCTAGGAATTGAACTTAATTAGCGCAAGGCGTTAGGTTATTCTTTAGGTAGAATTCACATACGCAAACTCTAATGTGTGTGTTGATGAACTTAGGAAATTAATAGATTATCTTGCTCTCTTGATTCTCTAGGCTTTTGATAATACAAGAGATTAAATCGTAATTCTAATCATATATGCAAGCACATGTCTAAGATTGAAGATGAATTCCTTGACCAATATCTTTCTCCATTGATTACTTTCTATAATTTACTTTGCTTTTAATTTGCTTTTATTGCTTACATAAAAATAAGAAATCCCCCCAATTGGTTACTTTGAGAAATTGAATACGTAATAACTACAATCGCCTCTCTGTGGAAACGAACTCTTTCTTATCATATACTTTAGGAAAGTGAAATTATTTTTGACGCATACGACAAAATGATCAAATTTTGCGCCGCTGCCGGGGAGGCATACGGCTAGTTATTAAGTTTTTAGTTTCTTATTTCTGTTTTTGCTTTTATCTTTGCTTCTTGTTTATTGTCTTGTTTCTCACTTGTGTGCGAGAATTGTTTTCAGGTACCTAATCCCTGGCTACTAAAGATTGGAATTATCCAAGGTGCGGGATAGCTACTCGAAAGGCACAATACTCCAACCAAGGCGAAACACAACGGACAAGCACGAGTTGGAAGTAGGAGAAGAGATTTTCCAACAACAAGAAGAAGCAATGGGTGATGCAAATCGTTCACTCAAGGAGTTAGCTTCTCATAGGCTTGATACAGAACAGGGGTGTATTCAAACGAACTCTACTTTTGAGATAAAGCCGGGTTGCTTAGAGAATTACCAAAGTTCCATGGCATGGTGAATGAAGACCCAAACAAACATCTTATGGACTTCCACACCATTGTCACGGCTATGCTTCCAGCGGATGTTGCGGCGGATGGTGCAATGTTGAAAGTTTTCCGTTTCTCTCTAATGGATAGTGCTAAAGATTGGTTATACTATTTACCTGCCGGTAGTGTCACAACATGGAATGGGTTGAAGAAACTCTTTTTAGAGAGATATTTTCCTGCATCCAAGGCTACTCAAATTCGCAAGGAGATTTGTGGGATGAAGCAAAAATGTGGGAGAATCTCTATATGAATGTTGGGAACGATATAAGAGATTGGTGGCAAGCTGCCCTCACCACCAATTCAAAGACGCTATGATTATCCAATATTTCTATGAAGGACTCCAATCAAGTGATAGGAATCTCCTCGACGCTGCGGGTGGTGGTGCATTAGTGAACAAGACGGTGGCACAAGCTAGAGAGTTGATTGAAACATGGCAGCGAACTCACAACAATTCTTGAATCGTGGGTCGGATGTGATTCTAAGAAGGGTGAGTGAGGTGAGAGAGGTTGAGGAACTTCGTCAACAAATGGGTAACATGAACGCAATGCTTCAACAAGTTGCAGCCGCGGTGATACCAAGTTCCACTCAAGCTTATGAAGACGAGCAAGCTAATGGGATCTTTCCAAATCAACAAAGACGGTATGATCCCTACTCCAACACTTACAATCCGGGATGGAGAGATCACCCCAATTTTAGCTATGCTAATAAGCAAGGAGCAATTCAACAACCTAGTTTCAACAACCCGAGTGGATTTCAACCTCAACAACAACAATTCCAGCCGAGACAACAATTTCAACAACAACAACAACCTCAAAATATGGGGTCCAATATGGAGGAGTTGCTGAAATCTTTTATGTAAAGAACGGAGAGTACGGTTAAGGATTTGCAAACTCAAGTTGGTTCTATGGCTATGGAATTGAATCAATTGAAGGCACAAAATGGTGGGAAACTCCTTCTCAACCTATCAACCCAAAAGAGGGTGTCAATGCAATTACGTTGAGAAGTGGTACACAACTTGTGCAACCCGAAGTTGCCGATTCTGGCACGGTGGAAACACCAAAGGAACTCTGTTTTGGAGGAGAAAATCGAGGATTATCCCCAAATTTCGAGGTACCTATTTCTAACTCTAAAACTCCTGGTTTCTACTTATGTTCCTCCTTTACCTTTCCCTCGCAGATTTGCAAATTCCAAGAAGGCGGAACTAGAAAAGGAGATTTTAGACATTCTCAAAAAGATCCATGTGAACATACCACTCATAGATGCAATCAAGCAAGTTCCAAAGTATGCAAATGTGTTAAAGGACTTGTGTACCAATAAGCAAAGGCTCAAAGGTAATGAAGTGCTTAGTGTGGGGGAGAATTCTTCGGCAATCTTACAACACAAACTCCCACTTAAGTGCAAGGACCCCGGTAGCTTTGACATTCCCGTCACAATTGGTAACACCACATTTAATAAAGCTATGTTGGACTTAGATGCATCCGTTAATGTTATGCCTGCGTCTATGTATAATTCACTTGATCTAGGTCCTCTTAAAAAGGCTGGAATTGTGTTGCAATTAGCCGATCGTTCTAATGTCTACCCAATGGGTATTTTTGAGGATGTTCTTGTGCAGGTTAATCAACTTGTATTTCCAGCTGACTTTTGCGTGTTAGAGATGGATGAAGGTTCACCGGACTCGTCTCTTCCATTGATACTTGGGCGTCCCTTCATGAAAACGGCGAAAACCATTATTGATGTGGACAAGGGAACGCTAACTATGGAGTTTGATGGAGAAATAATACGTTTCAAATTTTCGAGACCATGAGATATCCTAGTGATGTCCACTTTTGTTTCTCCATTGATGTGATGGACACATTGGCGCAACATATGTTTGAGTTGAATGGTGTTGATACTTTGGAAACCGTGCTCACTTCACCTATTGACAATGGTTATGCGTATAGTGATGAGATGAAAGAAACCATTGGTTCTCTTGACTCATTACCGGAAAAATCAGCAATTAAGAATATTTCATATGCGTCTTTACCTTGCAATAATGAAAAACTTGTGCCATCTATTGTTAAATCTCCAAGTTTAGAATTGAAACCTCTTCCAAGTCACTTAAAGTACTTGTACTTGGGTGACAATGAAGACTTACCCGTGATTGTTTCTAACGAGCTTAATGAATTACAGAGCAAAACTTCTAAGGGTGCTAAGGAAGTACAAGACGGCCATAGGATGGACAATCGCCGATATCAAGGGTATAAGACCTGTCATTTCACTACACCATATTCAGTGATTAGTGACAAAAATTCGTAACCAACATTATGCCGTCACGAATTTGTGACCTGAAATTTCTCTATCACTAAATTTTAGTGACAAACATATTTCTAAGCTACGAAAATGTGATAATTTAGTGACACACATCAGCGTGTCACGATCGTTGATCACCGCTAAAAATTCGTGCGAAATGAGCGTGTGCAGAGTAACACTCGGTAACATGTTAGCCCCGTGTGAATCACACGTGTACTCCATATCCATTTACTCTCTCAGCGGGTAAAAAGAAATCTTATCTCTTCGGTCTTCTCCTCTCTTCACTCTTCTACGCTCTGGCGATAAAACTAGGGTTTAGTTTTTTCACAGAAATCATCACAGAAATCTGCTCTTCATCGATCGATTTGGAGGAGAAACATCACAGAAATCTTGTCAATACCTTTCAATCATCGATCTGTGTAAGTTTTGATCGATCTGTTTCATTTTATTTTCAATGGATCTGTTTTATTTCATTTTTATTTTTTCATTCTTTAACTGTGAATCTAAAACGATTTGTTTGATATGAGTTATGTTTTGTTAATCTTCTTCATATAAATCTAATTGAATTTTTTTTCTTCTAATTTCTTGTTAGGGTTTGAAGAATTTTGAAGACTTGAAGATTGAAGAATTTTGAAGGTATAACTTCATATGAACTGATTTTAGGTTTTTATGTTAATTTCGAAAAATTCTATTTTTTTAGGTGATTTTAGGGTTTTATGTCTCAGTTCTGTATCTTTTTGATGATTGAAGTGTGTTTATAATAGCAACACCATGTTTGTAAATATCATACTTGCTTATAATGTTTTATGGTGAATATCATGACAGAATTGTATTTGTTGAGGGATACCATGTTTGTAAATATCATACTTGTATGTTCAAGTTTTTGATCCACTAGTCCTCTTGTGTAAAGATGCATACTGTTGTTAGACATGGTGTAGTTTTTTAGTCCTTAGAAGCATAGTAAGTTGACTAGGCAGAGTGCTACCTGATATTCTTGGAATGTTTGATGAGAGCTAGAGCACTCTCTTTCCTATGAGTAAGTCAATTGCTTAAGAAGAAAGGAATTGATTCTCTCATAAGAAAGAGAGTGCACCAGCACTCTCTAGATTCCAGTTTGTATGGGCTTAGATGACTTATTCTAGTTTTGGTTGAGTTGTCACATCTAGGAAACGTGTTGATTATATTCGTTAAGTTGCTATGTTTTACTATTATCTGAAGATTTTTTCATTAAGTGTCATAATGAACTTCAATTGGTTGGCTAATGTTGTTCTGTATCTTTGGTATTTGCAGAGCCAGGAGAGGATCCTTTTGGCAAGAGCCAAACAGAAAAGAAGCAGCGGTTACAGAATCTGTTAAGGTAGTAACCTAAATTCCAGTTTGTATGTTCTATAAATATGCTCATCATGATTTGAACTTTAGTTTCATTTTAAGGTAGTTTTTTTAAGTTTAAATGAACTAAAGTTATGAAGTTTTGTTTTTATATTGACTGATTCTAAGTGAGCATGATGATAACTGTCCTAGTGGTGATTTACAAAAGCTACTTGTAGCTCATTCTCTCTTCTTTTAGGGATGTTTCTGCGCTAACTTGCAGGGCTTCGGCAACCCTGTACCACTAGGACTAAGTTATTTTATTTTGTATGTTAAGTTGTGTATAAACGAGTCTGGTTTTATGTACTCTGTGAGCATGATGATAACAGTCCTAGTGGTTATTCGCAAAAGCTACTTGTAGCTCATTCTCTCTTCTTTGAGTGGATGTTTCTGTCGCTAACTTGCAGGGCTTCGGCAACCCTGCACCACTAGGACTAAGTTATTTTATTTTGTATGTTAAGTTGTGTATAAACGAGTCTGGTTTTATGTACTCTGTGAGCATGATGATAACTGTCCTAGTGGTGATTTACAAAAGCTACTTGTAGCTCATTCTCTCTTCTTTGAGGGGATGTTTATGTCGCTAACTTGCAGGGCTTCGGCAACCCTGTACCACTAGGACTAAGTTATTTTATTTTGTATGTTAAGTTGTGTATAAACGAGTCTGGTTTTATGTACTCTGTGAGCATGATGATAACTGTCCTAGTGGTGATTCGCAAAAGCTACTTGTAGCTCATTCTCTCTTCTTTGAGTGGATGTTTCTGTCGCTAACTTGCAGGGCTTCGGCAACCCTGCACCACTTGGGAGCATAGATATCATTTAGTTATTACAATTGTAGTTATTACTTTTCCTGAATGTTAACATAGATATGATTTAGGTATCAATGGTTGATAAAGGCTGGATGAAATGTGCGCATTTCTGCTCAATACTTAGAAGGTGTAAGATCATTTATAGAGTTTGTGCGTGAAAATGCTGGTGGCGTAACGAAGTTCTCCGTCCTTATGTAATTTGTAAGAATGGTAAAGTACCTCTGTCTATAGGTGAAATTGATTATCATTTGGTCAAGTATGGTATTCAGTTCACCTATACATTGTGGCGTTTCCATGGGGAGAAGTCGCATGAAGGTAAACCCAGAAGTGATAATGTAGGAGTTGCAGTTGACAACGTAGGAATTGGAGACAATCTAGGAAATTCAACTGACAATGTAGAAGTATTTGCCGAGAACAATGTAGAAGATTTTCCGAGAACGTTAATCCCGCTTGTAGTGTAGATGAGAATGTTGGCGTACACGGTAGGGTTCACGAGGAGACTAGTAGTAGCAAGAAAAAAGAGATTTTTATGAGCGTGCTAGAGAACCTTTATATCCCTCATGTTCTAAGGAAAAGACACCATTGTATGCTGCTATTAAACTAAATAACATAAAAACCCAATATGGGTTTTCTGACAATGGTGTCACTGCACTCTTAGAATTGTTTAAGGAGTTGCTTCCTGATGGAAATACACTGCCGTGTAAGTTCCATGATGTAAAAAAGTTGATACAAGAAATGGGGATGGACTACATAACCTATGATGCATGCACCAATGATTGTATTTTATATTGGAAGGATCATGCATCATTGGTTAAGTGTCCTGTGTGTCAAGAACCTAGGTATGAGAAGGTCTTTAATGACGACAGGAAGCTTACGCAAGTTGCTCGCAAGACATTAAGACATTTTCCATTGATAAAAGGTCGCAAAGGTTATATAGTGTACCATGGATAGCAGAGGCAATGTATTGGCATTCCAGAGCACGATCGGATGGAAACCTTATCGTCATCCAGTCGATTCTTCACTCAGCGATCTCAAGCGGATAATTTTTCACCGGAGTTCGCCAAGGAACCAAGGAATGTAACATTAGGTATATCAACCGATGGTTTCAACCCGAATGGGTGTTTCGGTCCTAGTCACAAACGTTGGGCCTGTAATTATTTGTCCGTACAACCTGCCTCCTTCGTTGTGCATGAAACGAGAATTTGCAATGTTATGTTTGCTCATATCAGGCCCAAGAGCACCCGGGAAAGATATAGATGTATACTTGCAACCACTAATAGAGGAATTGATAGAGTTATGGAATGAAGGTGTACTCACGTTCGACTCTTTCACTAAAACTGAGTTTTTGATGAGAGCAAGATTATTGTGGGCTATTCATGATTTTCCCGCACTAGGGACTTTAGCCGGATGTGTCACTCATGGTTACTATGCTTGCCCAACTTGTGGAGAAGGAACAGTTTCTGAACATCTTCCGTTCACTAAGAAAATTTGTTATATGGGACACCGAAGATGGCTGCCAGCCAAGCATAAGTATCGAGATGATAAAACCAATTTCCCGGGAGGGGTAGAGCACGGTTCAGCACCATGGCCACTGACAGGATTTCAGGTTCAAGAGATTGTAGCTAATATTAGAACCAAGGTTGGTAAGGGAAAACAACCATCAGTAGCAAGTCGACAGAAACGTAAAAGAATACCTGAAGGCGAAACTGATGCTGATATAGAAGCTGAGGTTCATGACCACTCCTTATTTACTCGAAGATCTATCCTCTATGATCTACCTAATTGGAGTTCAAATCTGGTGCGACATAATACAGATGTTATGCATACAGAGAAAAACATAACTGAGCATCTTGTTAACACGATCATGGGTGGAAACAAGTCAAAGGATGGTCCTAATGCGCGCAGAGATATGGAAGCAATGGGGTATAAAAAGAAGCAATGGTTGAAAGTGGATGTTAAGTCTGGTAAAACAACAATGGAAGATGCTCCTTTTGCAATGACGAAAAAAGAGAAACTTGCATTTTGTACTACATTGAAGAACTTAAAGGTGCCATCTGGTTTTTGTTCCAATCTTCGCACTTGCGTCAGTGTTGATCCACCTGAGTTGAAGAACTTAAAGTCTCATGATTATCATGTCCTTATGCAACATTTGTTTCCGTTACTGGTTCATGCATCGCCTTCGCTACCTAAAGATCTGCGGCTTTCTCTTCTTCGGATAAGTTTGTTTTTCAAAATTTTGTGCGCGAAGGTAATCAACAGAGAACAACTTTTAAAAGCAAAAGCTACTCTAGTGGAAGCAATCATGTATTGGAAAAATACTTTCCTCCTTCCTTCTTTGTTATAAGCATCCACTTGATGGTGCATTTAGCTGACGAAGCTTTGATCTGCGGTCCTGTCAGATTTAGATGGATGTATCCCTTCGAGAGGTATTTATCGAACTTACCTTGTTAGTTAATGTGTAACTTGAGTGTTTTATTGTCATTACTGAACTGTTAACTTTTATGATCAATATTTGTAGGTTGATGAAAGGTTACAAAGGTTTGGTACGCAATAAAAGGTACATCAATGGTCGCATTGCAAGAGGATATGTGCTTCGAGAAGCCGCCTTGTACAAAGTATGGAGGACATATCAAATGATGGTGGTGGGACTCATAAACATACTCGATGGCCTTTCTAGATGATGATGATGAGTTTGCCGATGAGATGCCTTTGAGTTCTGCCAAAGCTATTACTTTAACTCAAGTACAATATCAGCAAGCTCGTAGGTGGCTTCTGTCTAAGTATGTGGGAATAGATGAATGGCAGAGGTACAACTTCTTAACTTCACTGTTGTTAGATGTTTCTTGAGTATTGGATTGTCAATCTAATTGCCGCTGAACTGTTCTTTCATTGTAGGAAGTATGATATATACGTGAACAACGACAACTTTAATAGTCAGGAAAATCTTTCTTCCACGAAAGGGCCAAAAGCTTTCTCTTATGGTTACGCGATGAGGTACCATATATATGTTAGCTTCGTAGTTGCTTTATTTCTCGCTTTCCCTTATATTTACTATACATATTGTGGTAGATTTTGTGATAATATTGATTTCATGGTCCATGGTTTTTGCTAAAACTATATTTAGATTTTGTGAACATGGTCCATGGTTATAGTTAAAACCGCATCTTTATTTCCTCTGTAAATATTGTGGTTTTTGTTGTGCAACCGACACACATGTTCTCTTACGATGATAGAAGACAAAGAGACAAAATCGCACTTTGGCGACTAGTGCAAGGACCCCTCTTCAAGGCGCAATCGTATAACAAATACCAAGCCAATGGATTTTCTTTTAGCTGTCATGATTACGAGGAGGGTTTTGTAACACGTAACAGTTGGTGTGTCTATGAAAGCCATTACAAGACATAGAGCAAAGTCCACGGACGTAAATTTGGTGGAAGCTGAAATTACTTATTATGGTGTCATTAAACAGATTATAAAGTTGAACTATATGGAATTCGAGGAAGTTGTTTTTTTGTGATTGGGTCGAGTTGAAGATAAGAGTAATGGGTGCAAAGTTGATCCAATCTCAAACTCAATAAAGGTCAACTTTTCTAAGCTACAAAGCACTAAGAGAGTGATAGATGAGCCGTTTATTCGTGCATCCAAGCGACTCAAGTATTTTATTCAAAGGATCTTGATGAAGTGGGATGGTTTTTGGTATTGCATTCACAACAAAGGTTAACATGCGCAGTAGATCAGCTAGAAATCCCTACTAGTTATCACCGCCTCTTACGACAATGAGAGCTTGGAGAAACCGTTATGTGTCGCCGATGTAGTTTAGAGTCATGTCTCATATTGGATTCTCGTGTTCGCATTTCTTCTATACATGGATTCTGTGTTTTATCATATTTGATTCTCTGTTTCATCATGTTTGATTCTCTGTTTTATCATATCACTTGCGCTATCTTAGTAAGTTGCATTTCTTCTATACATAGATATTTTTTTAATGCTACTTTACAGGTTACTATGGCAGCAGAAGTGGTGCTGGTAGATGAAAATGGACTTCCCATTTCTAGAAATGCAACTAAGGCCGGCCATCTAAGGGCAATTTGATTCGTAATCTTATCCCCGTCTCCTACAAATCCTGGAGGGATGTGCCAGATAACTTCAAAGAGGATGTCTGGAATGAATTGCGGGTAAATACTTACCTTATAACTGTCAAACTATTTCAGGTAAACACTTGGGGTATGTTGATTTATGTCAAACTATTGTTTAGAACTGAAGCTCTGTTTTTTCAGAAATCATATATAATACCGGAAACTTCTAAGATGAATTTGATAAGGGGAATGGCTCCTATATGGAGGAGATTCAAGTGGGAGCTGAGAATTGACTACTATGATCCTTATAACACTCATGAAGAAAGGATCGCTCATGTTCCTCCAACTGTAAAAGAAGAGGACTGGATAAAATTCTGTGAAAATGAAAAAGAGGAAGCCCAACGAGAAAAGTAGAGCGAGCATAAGAAAAAAGGAAAAGATATGATTACGCTGTACTACTACCGGTCGCAAACCTCTTAGTTTGGTAAAAGCCGAACTGGTACGTAGATTCTCATTCCCTCATATCTTAAATGTCTCTGAACTGAAATGTACTCGATTGATTGATCCTACTTCTCGTATTTGTAAAATTAGGAGAGCGAAAATCCTGGAGTTGAGATCACTCCATCTGATGTGTGGATTAAAGCTCATACACAAGAGGGTGGGAAAATTCTACCTAGTGCGCAACCCTACTATGTGAGTTAGGCTATGCTTTATTTCTGTTTACATATTATTCTAATTTATGCAATCCATCTATGTTCACAAAATGTGCTCTACATTACAGGATGACCTTAAGAAGGCGCAAGAAGAGATCAATGAAAAAATAGGTCTTTGGTGAACCTGTAGATGAAATGGATGCATTGATTAAAGCATTTGGAAAGGATTGTAGGGGACGAGTTCGTCTTTGTCGGTCCTATTTCTCGTACACAATATGATTATTCTCGCTCTCGCTTGCGTGCCAAAGTTCTTTGAATTGAAGTGCAAAGATGGAGAACTTAAACATGAGGTGAAGGAGATAAATGGCAAGATGGAGGTTCTTCTTACTAGCTTTGCATCCTTATGTAACGTTGTGCGTAACATCCAATGGGACAAGCATCATATATTGCCTCGAACCACTTTGATAATGCACATGGTCCCGCGTATTCACCTACTCGGATCGTCACCGGTCGTCGAATAGTTCACTGCAGCCGCTTCCACATGAAGCCGAGATATCACCACTCGATCAGCAAAGAATCGCTCGTAATAGTTCACCTTCGATGGAGCCAAATGTTCATTGTTGAACTTGGATGATGAGGTCATTCTTGTTGGTCGAGTTTGTACCGTGAATTTGGACTTCTTTGTCACGGCTCACCCGTAGCTGAAAATCATGTTAAAGTGTTGTTGGACCTCATACTTTTGCCACTTGCACCGACCATAAGAGCTAACCAGTTTGTGAATACCTTTCAAGAAGTTGGAATTGGAGGCTATGTGGTTCATCCAAAAGTCTGCGTCCGATATGATTAGAAGGGTCTATCTCTGTCTTTTTGGAAATGATATGGATAACTCAAATACAGACTATGCTTTTTGCTATTTTGTCACCCATCTTTTTTGTTATTATTCGCACTTTTATATGTAAGTTGAACAACTTTGATATGTTCTCATAGGTAAACTCGATGCGGTTGTGCTTAAGGAGATTCTTATGCAAATGTGCATAAGAAAGTACTAATTTTGTCTCGACTTTGAATGTTAATATATCTTTTTTGTGAATTTTACTTTGTGTATGAGTGTAGTTTTTGTTTCTATATGTGTTTTTGGTTGTGCGAGATGATCGTAGTTAAGGTTTCTTTCAAGCAATAGGAGCCACTGGGAATATCAATCCCCAGTAATTACTTGACCTGTTTCGCTTGTACATTGAAGTTGCAATTTATGGATATAGTTTTAACCTTCGCTTTACACTTTCTTGCGAGGTATAATGTTTAATGATCAAACCGTTGTTAGATTAGGGTCAGTTGACCTTCATCTCGGTAAGTCTATTTTGTGATCTTCTTGACATCATGCACAACCATGTCTTTCTTCTTTTATGTTATCTACGCTTCGAGATCTAAGAAATTCCCGTATTTACTTTTCTGGCAAAGAATGGCGAAAGGAGACGATGCGTTCGTAAGAAGAAGAACAAAGTCTTAATGCTGTCCCTTCTACTCGTCTACACGTATTGGCTGGTATTATTGCTGCTAAACAAAGACGAAAACAAGGAAAACGTCGCCAGTGTGAGGTACTTGTTACAAATTTTTCATTCATTTATATCCAAAATTAGGGATTAGTACAACATGGGTTTGGTGTTTACTTCTAGGACATTTCTTTTGTATATGTGTGTGCAATCGATAAAGTCGTTTTATTGAACAATAGAATCTAGAGTGGTGAAAAGTCTGAGTAGAGATAAGGAAACTTGGTTTTGGTTGGTTTATAATAGGGTTGCTAGAGTAGAAAAGCTATCGATATCACTCGTGTGCGCAATCAGGTACTGTATTAGTATTAATTACTTTCACATGTTAGGTTTGGTTGCTGAGGATCCAATTATGTACTTTTTATGCCAATCTCACATTCATGATCTTAATCTTATGGCCTATTTGTATCATTTATAGAGTGTAGTTCACCATTTACATGCTTAAACTTAATATTCCATAATCAAGTTTCGTTTATTAATTTATAATGTGGTTCAGATTTGATATGCTCATTTTACTTTGGATTACCGCAATCCGTAGATAGAAATTAGTTGTTCATCTTTTGTTGTGTGGTATATATATTTTCTGATTGTTGTGCTGCTAGTATTTTCCATAATGTGTGATATAAATTCAACATTTGAACTACTTCATTCCTTAGAACTACTTCATTTCTTAGAGCAAAGTTGTAATGTGTGATTGCTTACAAGTCCGAGAGCGTTATTTCTTAGAAGTATTCTTTGTATGTTTTATCTTGCGTCGATATGGTATGCGAGAGTTTGTGAAACTCTATTTCTAATAGCATTGTTTTCTTGTTTGCAGGTGAAGCAGTTATAAATATTGTCGAGGACAAGCGGATATTGAATGAAGAAACAAGTGGACAAGCGGTAAACTTATTGGTATGCTGTAACTCTGCCTATACTTAGCATTTATGGAGTGATAAAAAAGTTATCTGCCTGTACTTAGCATTTATGGATCATCTGACAGTTGAACTCAACATGAACCCAAGTATCATATAGCGCTTATTTTTGCTTCTTAGATTTTTGGATGATAAGCCATCTCGCCTATACTTAGCAAGCTTATGGCACTTCTATACTTAGCAGTTATGGCTCATGAACACAACATAAATTGGATTGATTATAATTGAATGTTGGAATGTTAAATTGGGTTGATGACTTCTTTTGAATGGTGGAATGTTAAATTGGATTGAATGACTTCTTATGTGATAGATTTTTGAATGTTGAAATGTTTGAATTGGATTGTATTGTAACAATTCCAGGGGATAGGGTACCTGCAGGGTAAAATGAAAGGGATGGAACATTAATATTGACTAGGTCAATAAAGACTGAATTTTTTTTTTGTAACAAAAGGATTCGTAACGGCAAAAAAGTGTCACTAATTTTTTACCAGGATAGTAGGAATCAGTCAACGCTGACCTGGTCAAACAATTAGTAACCCTGGTAAAAATTTAGTAACGGAAAATCCTTGGTTACTAAAATTTTACCAGAACATTGTAGTCGGTCAACGTAGACTAAGTCAATGTATTTGTAACAGCAAAAAAAAATTTTCGAAACGGTCTGCTGCTGGTCACTAATTTTAACTTCGTGACGGTCTATTGCGTGTTACTAAATGGGTCACAACCCCAAATTAGTGACGGCTACATGTTGGTTACGAAAATTTGTTACACACCTCGTTGTAACGGTCATTGTGCGTCACAACTCCATTTCGTGACTGAAATAATGTGTCACAAAACGCAAAATATGGTGTAGTGTTTGTATGCATAAGATTCGTGTGGAAGATGATACAAAGCCTACAAGGGAAGCGCAATGTCGTTTGAATCCTCCCATGATGGAAGTTGTGAAAAAGGAGATACTCAAGCTTTTGGACGTGGGTGTTATCTACCCCATATCCGATAGCAAGTGGGTAAGCCCGGTACAAGTAGTACCAAAGAAATCAGGTGTGACGGTGGTGGAGAATGATAAGAATGAACTTGTCCCAACTCGAGTGCAAACCGGTTGGAGGGTTTGTATTGATTATAGAAAATTGAATGCCACTACTAGAAAAGATCACTTTCCTTTACCTTTTATTATTGATCAAATGCTTGAACGTTTAGTGGACACTCTTACTATTGCTTTCTTGATGGCTATTCAAAGGTTATAATCAGTTGTGATAGCACCGAGGACCAAGAGAAAACCACTTTCACTTGTCCTTTCGGTACTTTTGCTTATAGAAGGATGCCTTTTGGCTTGTGCAATGCTCCAGCTACCTTTCAAAGGTGTATGGTAAGTATCTTTTCGGAATATGTTGAAAACATAATCGAAGTGTTCATGGATGACTTTAGTGTCTTTGGTGATTCATTTGACCTTTGCTTGAACAATTTGTCTCTAATCCTTGAACGATGTGTTGAAACAAATCTTGTGCTAAATTGGGAGAAGTGCCATTTCATGGTAACTCATGGCATAGTTTTAGGCCATATAATATCTTCTAAAGGCTTGGAAGTCGATAAATCTAAGATAAACCTTATTCGTGCTCTAACCTCTCCCACTACGGTGAGGGAGATACGTTCTTTTCTTGGTCATGCAGGTTTCTATCATAGATTCATCAAGGACTTTTCCAAGATAGCATCACCACTTTGTAACTTATTGCAAAAAGATGTGGTTTTTAACTTTGATGAAAAATGTATGGTGGCATTCAATCGTTTGAAAGAACTTTTGATTTCAGCCCCTATCATTAAACCCACCGGATTGGAGCAAGCCTTTTGAGCTTATGTGTGATGCTAGTGACTATGCGGTTGGTGCGGTGCTTGGGCAACGAGTGGGGAAGATACCTCATGCCATTTATTATGCTTCTATAACGTTAAATGAGGCCTAACAAAACTACACAACCACTGAAAAAGAGTTATTAGCCATTGTTTTTGCTTTAGAAAAGTTTCGCTCTTATCTAATTGGTACAAAAGTTGTTGTCTTTTCTGATCATGCAGCACTTAGATACTTGCTTACAAATAAAGAGGCGAAACCGAGGCTCATACGATGGATATTACTCTTGCAAGAGTTTGATATTAAAATCAAAGACAAGAAAGGGATTGAGAACACCGTTGCGGATCACTTGAGACGTCTTGCTGTGGACAAGGAAACTATCCCATTGCGTGAAAGTTTCCCAAATGAGCAACTATTCTCAATTGCTTTTGGAGAACCATGGTATGCTGATATTGTTAATTACTTAGTGTCTAAACAAATCCCAAAGAACTTGTCTCGTCTTTGAGGGACAAACTTAAGAAGTTAGGAAACCAATACATATGGGATGATCCATACTTATGGAAACATTGTAGTGACCAAGTAATACGTAGGTGTGTTCCCAGAATCAATTTAACTCTATCTTGTCTTTTTGCCACTCATATGCTTGTGGAGGACACTTTGGGAGTAAGAGAACCGCTCTCAAGGTACTAGAATGTGGTTTCTTTTGGCCAACTTTGTTTAAGGATGCACATGCATTTTGTATCACATGTGATAGGTGCCAAAGAACCGGCAATCTAGGTGCTCGAAATCAAATGCCACAAACTATTATTCAATTTGTGGAGGTTTTTGATGTATGGGGAATTGATTTTATGGGCCCTTTTGTCAATTCTAGTGGGAATTATTATATTTTGCTTGCTGTGGATTATGTCTCGAAATGGGTGGAAGCTAAAGCCACCCCAACTAATGATTCTAAAGTTGTTTCAGATTTTGTGCAAGCTAATATATTTGCAAGGTTTGGAATTCCAAGGGCTATAATTAGCGATGGAGGTTCACACTTCAAAAACAGGTTCTTGCAAAGCTTGCTAAGGAAGTACAATGTGTCGCATAGGATTGCAACACCCTACCATCCGCAAATAAATGGACAAGCCGAAGTTTCCAACCGAGAGGTGAAATCCATTCTTGAAAAGACGGTGAATCCAATAAGGAAAGATTGGAGTTCGCGACTTAATGATGCTTTGTGGGCGTATAGAACCGCATATAAAACACCTATTGGGATGTCTCCTTTTAGGCTTGTTTATGGTAAACCTTGTCACTTACCCGTTGAAATTGAGCATAAGGCGTTTTGGGCTATTATGCAATGCAACATGGAGTTGGATGGTGCTGGAAGGCAACGGAAGTTACAACTTCAAGAGTTAGAGGAGATTCGCAATGATGCATTTGAAAGCTCACGGATTTACAAGGAAAAGACGAAAGCATTTCATGATAACATGATTTCTAAGAAACAATTTTGCATTGGGCAGAAAGTGCTTTTGTTTAATTCTCGCTTGCAATTATTTCCGGGTAAATTAAGGTCACGTTGGATTGGACCTTTTATTGTGACTAATGTGTTTTCTCATGGTGCAGTGGAAATTCATAGTTTAGCTACAGGTAATGAACTTAAAGTGAATGGGCACCGGTTGAAACCGTATTATGAGAACTTCTCTTCGGATGTCGTTGAAGGAGTTAATCTTGTGGAAGTACTCCCTCTGGAGGAGTCATAGAAAGCAAGGAGATAGTCGGGCTGACGACTTTAAACCAAGCGCTAAATGGGAGGCAACCCATCGGTTTTGTATCTCTTATCTTTTATTTTCTTTTCTTGTCATGTTTTTACTTTTTTCTGATTTTTTGTCACTTTTCCGTTAGGATTTCCCACCTTGACTTTCTTTGGAAGATTCAATTACATTGAGGACAATGTAAAGTTTAAGTGTGGGGGAGTGGTTTGCATTGTAAAATTTTCAAATTTTTTTCAACTTTTGTGTAAATAGTGAATAAGAAACTCCAACTTGTAGTTAGTTTAGAATCACATAGTATACATGTCGCTAAGATTACATCGAGAATCTCATAATAGTGACTGAACTTAGAGATGACAGAGAACATGATCGGGTTTCTTAATTGTATGAGAGTTAAAGTTGGATTTAACCATGCCAGTGGCAAATAAGGTGCAGACTGAATTCGGTATTAGAGCAGTGATCCCCTATAGTGGAGACTACCCATGTTACATAATGTGAGGCACCAACCTTCAATTCTTTGTACCTGTCTAAATTTGTGCTTTTAAAGTGTGTGTCACCGTACGTAAATTCCGGGCAGAATGGTGAGCTGTCCAACCTCCCACCATAGAAGCACTATTTTGATCTCTTGAGTGCTATTTTTATCAACCATGTTGGTGACATCGAATTGCTAACTTACATACCACTTGTAATCTTGTTCGCAGTTAGCACCATCCACCTTATCTCTCTCTACACCAACAGGTCCATAGAAACACCATCATCATCAACAAGAGGAGCATCACAAATTTGAAGGAAAGTTGAACATGTTCGAGGTTTACAAGCAACGGTACAAAAAAATTGAGCAGATTTCAGATTTAAGTAAGCAACAAAACAAGGAGCAGAATTTTTATAAGTTGAAGACTATTGTACAAGAGTAAAAATTATCAAGGATGAGAGTTCGAGAAGTTTATGATATCAAGACATATAAGTTGTGAAGAATCAAGCAGTAAAGTACTTACACCATGGCCTTTGTATTTGCATTTTTATTTGTATTTTCAGTTTGTGTTTCTTTCTCTTGTCTCAAAAAAAAAAAATTAATTAAAAAAAAAAAAAAAAGATTTAAAAAAAAAAGAAAAAAAAAAGAAAAAGAAAAAAAAGACAAGAGAAAATTTTTAGGTTTGTTAATAGTTTTTATTATTTTGTTTTGTTTTTATTTTGTATTTGTTGTAGTTCTCAAAAAAAAAAAAAAAAAAAAAAAATTGGGTTTGTATAGTTTGTTTTTAGTTTTGTATTCTTTCAATAAAGCCAAGGGAAGAAGGAATATCTATAATGAAGTTTCAAGCAACAAGGAATTAGAGGAAAGAATCACATTGTCGAGATTCTACGAAGTTCGAGAGTTATCATCAAGAGTTGAAGACCGCAGACGAAGATGAAGACACCGATAGAAGACCGAAGACGTTTCTATGGATGCCGTGAGAGTGGTGCTAGCTGCACGCCGAACGGATAACGAGGTAAGTAAGCATATTCCAACCTTCGTTAAGTGGTTGATTTCCTTTCGAAGAGATCGTCAGAAAAATGGGTTTTCAAAAATTATAAAAGATGTGGGTTTTCAAAACTTTTCGGAGGGTTAAGCCTTCCTACCATTCAACGTGTCTCAGGATTCTCTCTTCATTCCAACCTGGACACATGTGTGACCCATAAAAAGCTGTTTATTATTGAGTGCAAATTCATAAAACCCTTTCTTGTGAGGCAGAGTCGAGACTTTTGATCACTCCAAACCCGAATTTTTGTCGAGAAGGGATAGTTATTTCTCTCTCAACTTTTAAGAATGAGATTGTGTTCATTTATGTGTCTAACTTCTTATGACTAGTGTGCAGAATCTCTATGTCTTCTTAGCGCGTTGGATGCTATCATTTCGGAGAACTAGTAAGTTGGAAAAATAGGTTTTGTGGGTATATCTCTAGTAAACCCTCACGAGACTATAACTCGTCCACTAGGGACACCTATTGGTTTAAAGGCTTGTTATTTATGCTAAAAGTGAACGTAGCCTCGACGACACGGAGTTGTATGTATTCTTTTGTAGTCTTTTATTTGATTTGCTCGAGGACTAGCAAAGTCTAAGTGTGGGGAAATCTGATAGGTGTCTAAAACACCTAATATTATATCTAGTATTTATGATTTCTTTGCTATTTTCCTTGGGAATTGCATCTCTTATGTGTGTTTTGAGTTTATCAGGTGCAATGGAGTCATTCAGAACAAAAGAAGGAGAAATCATTCATATGGAGCGTTAAAGGCAAAAAGATCAATTCACTAGCGAGTAGTACTTGGAACCAGACTAAGGCACGCGGAGAGGAGGCAAACATTATTGGGAGCCGAGCCTGGCCTGCGATAGGAGATGACCACCACAGCTTAGTCTAGAGAAGCATGGGCAAAGAACCTTGGTGGCCCTTAATAATGAGTGGGTGTTTATAGTCATTTTTTGGGTACCCTTTATCCACTTTATTTGGGTGGTTATATCCCCTTCATTTCCTACACATGACCTAAGAATCAGAGAAATCATTTTCTCTTTTTCCCATCTTCATTGTCTGGAGAAGCCATGGCGGCTCCATTAGAAAGAAAAGAAATAAACAATAACTCTTGCTGCTGAAATTGAGAAATCAGATCGAAATCGAGAAAGAAATGATACAGATGCTGCTGGTGTTTGACGGGGGTTTGCAATTGGAATTCGAGATGATTTTAATGGTGATTCTGGTGAAGAAAGAAAGGGGATCTACATCTGTGGATTGAAACTCGATAGTTGAAGACGTTGCGGCTAATTACGAGAGAAGATTTGGAGTTGACGAAATCACGATCTTTGTGATGGAAATCGAAGTGGGGTTTTGAATTAGTGTCATGTTGATCTTTAAGGTTTCATGGAGATAAAGATTCGATAGTTGATTCAAAGTTTAAAAGACTAATGGTGGATGAATTACAAAGGGGTTAAACTCGGTTGAGTTTGGATTGATAATTGAAGATGATAAGTTGAAACTGCTGCCATTGTTCTTGATATCAATTGAAGATGATGGAAGAGTTTATGTTGAAGATACTTGGGTCGATAACGGTGGGTTTGAGGTGAATTTGTGTATCACGAAGAAATGGCATTTGCGGTGATAAGCTTTGACATAGTGTGCATAAGAGTTGATATTGCAGGTTTTGGTTAGCCTGAGCTTATGACAGAAGAAGGTTCTGGTGCTATGAATGCTTGATGCTGGCTGTGAATTGCAGCTCAACTGAAGCCAGGGATGGAGCTAAGGAGATAAAATGTAGTTGAACCCGATGAGATGGAGGTACTTTTATGTGACATGAGAATAAGTAATGAAGCTAGAAAGTAATGTTGCAGGGATGGTGACAGCTGAAACAAGGGAATGTGTTGGCTAGTGTTGGTCTGTGTGTGCTATGTGGTTCAAGAATGAGATTGCAGGCAAAGGAGCTGAAAATGAACAGCAAGCACTGGATGCTGTTGCATTTGAAGTTGCAAGTGTTGTATGCTTGGTGGTTTCTTGACCTATTGGTTTGCAGTGCAAGTAGTGGTTGCAACTCAGGAGGTGCAATTGGTTGCAGCTGTTGGCCTGAGTTACAATGCCTGAGCTATCGGGGTTGTTAGATATTGGAGCTGAAAGGGGTCTGTGATGGATGCCGGAGTTTATCTGAGGTATTAGTGCAGGATATGGATTTATGGGTTGAGCTGAATTGAAATGGATGAAGACTCAGTGGAGAGGGTCATGGTAGTTATGAGCTGAAACTGCAGGTGGTAGCTGGTGAATGGCAGTGAATGCATCTCAGGTGCAGGTTGTGACTGAATGTGGAATGTTTGCGGAAATGAAATAGAAGGCATGGTGCATCTGGAGTTAGTGGTGATTGAATTATGGAATGGTGAAGTCAGAGGAAGAATAATGTGGCAAATTTAGTTGGAATTTGGTGTTGCGAGTGTGGAGAGTAACGAGGAATCGAGGTGCGGTGTAGATCAGATGGAGAGAGTCTGTTCTGGTGATGACGTGCAGTTCAGGGAGAATAATGCAGTTGTAGTTGGAGCTTGAAATTGCAGGGGAAGTTCTATTGCAGTCTGTGGATGAATTGGTTGTATTTGGAAGTGGAGAAGTTACGGCGAGGAAGAGGCCATCATGGTGGATATGCACAAGGATGGTGCATCACAACTCGGCCTCTGCAAGACTTGGCCTTAGCCTCACCCGGTCGACGAGATAGGCCGATCGTGATCGGACTCGGTTCGACTCGGTGATTGACCGAGTTCACTCGCTGACTAGACGAGTTGACTCAATGACCTGGCCGATTCGACCCGTTGACCGGTGACCAAGCGGACTTTGCGATCACCTTAGAACCGATTTCTGCCACTTCTCCGCCGATTTCCGGCCACAATACTGATTTTAAGTGACGTATTTTTTGGACATATTTTCTACACGGGTTTCTCTCTTATGGGCTTGGTGGATTTTCATCTAATGGACTTTGAAGACTTGACCTAATTTTGGAAAGGAAAAGCTATAAAAGAAGAATTCTACAACTTTTGAAAAACATCTTATTCTTGGAACTTTGGAGAGCCGTTTTGTTTTACGCAACTAGGGTTTGCTTTTGTTCTTCTCCTTCTTTATTCAACTTATATTTTTGGTGATGAACTCCATAGCTATGAGTAGCTAAATTCTTTATTATTGGTTAAGGATGTAGTCCTATTTCTAAAACTTGTGTTTGCTTTATGTATTAATAGTTTCTCTCTTGATTATCGTTCACATCTCTCTTTGTTTTAAGAATCACATGATTGATGTATTGTGATAGGATTATGATGTTTGATTAGTTAAGTGGCCAATTAATTGAACTTGCATCCTAGTCCATAGCTATTTTAGGGTTTTTCATCGAGCGATAACCCGAATACAAGTAGCATGATATGTTTACGGTTTGTAGTGATACACTCTCGTAATCATATGTAGAGTTTGACCATTGTCCGAATTGTTATGTGCAACGCATGACAATTGCATTGATTAGCCTATTTCAAACTTAATGCTCCTAGGAATTGAACTTAATTAGCGCAAGGCGTTAGGTTATTCTTTAGGTAGAATTCACATACGCAGCTCTAATGTGTGTGTTGATGAACTTAGGAAATTAATAGATTATCTTGCTCTCTTGATTCTCTAGGCTTTTGATAATACAAGAGATTAAATCGTAATTCTAATCATATATGCAAGCACATGTCTAAGATTGAAGATGAATTCCTTGACCAATATCTTTCTCCATTGATTACTTTCTACAATTTACTTTGCTTTTAATTTGCTTTTATTGCTTACATAAAAATAAGAAATCCCCCCAATTGGTTACTTTGAGAAATTGAATACGTAATAACTACAATCGCTTCTCTGTGGAAACGAACTCTTTCTTATCATATACTTTAGGAAAGTGAAATTATTTTTGACGCATACGACAGCGATCAGAATTGCAGTATTTGGCAGTAATAACAATGTGGCATATTTGGAAATGCAGATGCTTGAGAGTATTTGAAAACAAGACTCAACATCCTAGGAGCATAATTCAACAAATACATAAGTTCTGTCATACATATAACATCTGCATTCATACTAGTTCTATCACAATGAAAAATCTCATATGCACTAGATATAAGGAGCATTGGAGACCTCCGTTAGTTGAATGGTTAAAAATTAATTTTGATGCATCAATTACTCCTGATACTAACTTTGATGGTCTTTCTTTTGTGGTTCGAAATCATCTAGGGGAGTTCGTGGCAGCCATGGCCTGGACAAGAAGGGTACGAGATGTAGGTCAGGCGGAAGCAATGGCTCTGAAGATGGTGATACAATGGATCAAAACTAGAGTTTTAAGTATACTTCTAATAAAAGGTGATAATAAATCTATTATGGATGATGTGCACAAGAACCATATTGGAAATATCAAATGGGAAGATCAAGTTCTATTAGCTGAATGTTTGAGTATTATTAGGAATTTATATGAAGTTAGTAGTGGTTGTGTTAAAAGAGTCGGCAACAGGGTAGCTGATGCTTTAGCTAAGCATGCTCGCATAAATAACTTTAATCAATAGTGGCTTCTGAGCCTCCAACAGTGATCATTCCTCATTTACTTAAAGATATAGCTGAAGGAGAGTACTCAGATTCATATTGTTAACTAGGAAAGTCAGTTTTAGCTAGTGTTTGCTTTAAGTTTGTTGGTACTTGTTTGCTTCAATGTGGTTGATTAGCTAAGTCATGTATATGTTTTGGATTTTAATAAAAGTTGCTTTTCTTAAAAAAAAAAAAAAAAAAAAAAATCTTAATATTCAACCCTTAGATTTTCAATTTATTTTAGTTTGTATTACTGCTTGGTTTTCGGTTACATATTTTGATGCCATATAAGTTGAATGTTATCAAACCATAGAGGTTATGTAATTGTTTTAGCTGAAGTGTTGAATAGTGAACACATCAAGTGTCTAATTTGATGTTGGCGCTCTCCCTTCGCATCCATATAAATGAAACAGAATGAGATTTCTAAATGCTCAGAAGTTCAGAATCCTAGGATCCTAAGAAGGAATACCCTAATGTCTTGGTGAATGACACATCGAAATTGTAATCGAGTGCCACTTGTAGGTGTTGGAGGTTGGAGGTTTTGGTTATGACAAAATGGAATCCAGAGGCAAAAGCTCTTGTACAAGTGTATAAAAGATAAGTTGTGTCCTCAGCTTAATGCAGAAACCATGGATGCAGAAAAACAGAGACACTCTTTCTTCATCTTGTTTTAGGGTTTTCTTTCTTTGAACTAGTATAGCACGCACGTGTGATGCGCGTGCCCTTCCATTCATTCAGTAATTTTGTTTTTCGTGCATACTATCAATGGTGGTCAATTACGCTAAGATAGTTGAAACACCAATCCCAGAAGATAGAAATTCACCTTACAACCCTGTTTAAATTTAAAATTTCTAATGTAATATTGAGTTCCACGACAGCTAGAAGCCTAGAAAGTGTAAAATCAAGAGAATGATCAAAAAATAAATACCAAGTGGTGATTCGATTTCGACTTACTTGAAAGATTGACTATTTATCCTCCACGTACCAGCAGCACATTCAATCTCTCTACTGGCATCACCCATTCATCAACCTCTTAACTGCCAATCAAACCATCACCAAAACCAACAACAACATTTTTATTCAATCAAGAACTCCAAATTTATTAAAGATTTGTTCACACTAATGATTCGATAATTGATAATTTAGGTTTTTTCGTTTTCCTTCTTCTCGATACTAAATCCTCTTCTCTTATCCAAGATTTAATCTGCTGTTACTGATGCATACTAAAAACTCTATTGCTGTGAACCAGGCACCATCATGTCGCTCTTTTATAATTTTATCCTTCGTACCTTTCCATGTTTACACAGTCCCAGGCAGAAAAATAAAGATACAGAAGGCTATTTTTGTCACACAAAAAGACTTCACCAATTTTGTATAAGATAAAGATAAGATTAGGGTTTGTTTTTCATCCCCGATTCAATTTTCATTTTCTGAGAATGGCACGAGAAAGATCAACTGGTACTCTTAAATGTTTTAATACTGAGAAAGGTTTTGGTTTCATAACTCCTGATGATGGTGGTGAAGATCTTTTTGTTCATAAATCATCGATCAAATCTGATGGTTACAAAAGTCTTTCTAAGAATGAGCAAGTTATGTTCGAGATTGTAACTGGTCGTGATGGAAGAACTAGGGCTGTGAACGTTACTGGTCCTGGTGGTGATAGCTATGGTGGAGGTGGAAGAGGAGGTGGTCGAGGTGGTGATGGTGGTTATGGAGACAGTCGATCTGGTGGTGGCTATGGTTCTGATGACCGATCTGGTGGTGGCTATGGAAGCATAGGTGGTTCTGGAGGTGGATACGGTGGTAGCGGTGGTGGTTACGGCTCTGGAGGCGGTGGTGGTTATGGAGGCGGTGGAAGCTGCTACAACCGTGGTGATTTTTCTAGAGAATGCACTCAGGCTAAGAGTGGTGGTGGAGGTGGTGGAGGTTATGGTGGTGGCGGTGGCAGAGGTGGAGGTGGTGGTGGTTACCGTAGTTGCTACAGATGTGGTGGTTCCGACCACTTCGCTCTTGGATGCCCCAACCCCGGTGGAAACTAGAATCAGGACGCTCCGTCTACGATGTGGTCGGGCCACATACAATGAGTATGTGGCCCATATTTATTTCTTGACACCTGTATAACCTAAAAACATGCCCGATCTAAATCCCCGTAAAGCCTTCACTTTTTTGAGAAAAAATAGGAAGTTAATTTTTTTTTGGTTAAACAGTTGTATAATAAAACAGTTTTTGAACTGTATTTTCTACTTTACAATATGTGTCAAAATATAAAGAGGGGACACATACTTCAAATATGTGGCCCGACCACATCGTAACCGCTCCGGAATCAGGGCAAAGAAAAAAAGGGTATAAACGTTCAAATCTGTCTTTTAGGGTCCTGTTCTTTGTAACTTTCTTACTGCTGGGGGTTTATCTTTTGGAACAATTTTTTGTTCATAGAGTTTGATCAAGGGCAACAGTAGTCACTGTTGTTCTTCATTTTCTCTGTCTTACTCTTTACCGGATATGCTACTTTTATTTACGTGCCATAAATGGCAACAAATCTAATCACACTCCTAGCCGCTATAAGTTCCATATTTCCATATTTTCAAACCGAGTGTCTATTCATGAGAATTTTATTTGGCAAATCCCATATATAATTTCCTACATTTATAAAATGCGTTCGACATAAACGTTATCTAAAGGTGTTTGAGATTTACGTTTATTAGTAAAACGTTCTCTAAGATAGCTTGCGGATCAAATGTCATTTAAGAAATCGATTTCATAAACATACATATTGTTAGCGTGTAGTCTCCAACGCATTTTATAATTGCAGGTAACTTGAACGTAATTTCAATAGACGTTTATATTAAAAGAGTTTATACTATACTCATTTTATAACTTCTTCCAACTACTAGACTCATTTTATAACTCCTTCTCAACTACCATCTAATAAAAACGTAGTTATCTAATAAAAACGTAGTTATAAACCACTTTTATAACTAAACGTGTTTATAAAAACCATCTAGACTAAGATGTTGTTTAAGATGTCGTTTGGTTAAAAGCAATTATTAAAAACGATTAATGGACAAACGATTTTTTAAACCTAGTGGTATAAAAGACGAAATTATAAATTGCGTTGAAACCACACGGTATTGTAAAATTCGTTTGAGTTGGACGGATTTTTTTATTTCGTTTCTCCAAAAACGGTGATATTAAGTACGTTGATCGGTCTCCCACTATGTTACATACCAAATTGCTAAGCCAAAAAAGCTATATATGGCTTGAGAATTTGAGAATATAGTAACTCAACGTTGAAGTTGCTCTTAGTCTTTACTACTTGGGGGGTCTTTAAGTTATCAAAAACTCTTGGGAGATCGCCATTTCAAACTACACAAAAAAAACTTACTCACGGCAAACCAAAAACTGGGAACCCCTGCATTTCTTTTGGGGTGGGTCTTACAAAGTATAAGTGTAAGCGGTTTCTACATGGTTCAAAATGACGGTCCATGTAGAATTGCTGGTAAGTTATGGTGTCTTTTACTTTTGAAGAGTGAGTACGAACATGTGTTGAGTGGAAGAACCGGTGTTTATAAGATATTATTGTACTCTCTCTTTCTATGAATATAATAGAGATATATGGTTTTATTAGTCAGAAAAAAAAAAAGGTTAGATTTGTTTGTCTGTTTTTGCCAGATGGGCAAGATAATGAGCAAGAATTGTTAACAAAATAAAGAAAAAGAAATTCTTGCGTTCAATTCTAGGCACACAATTAGCAGAAAACATTTAAACAAGAAACTAGCCCAAAGTTAATTAGCAGAAAACATTTAAACAAGAAACTAGCCCAAAATTTTCATTAACAAGAAAAGTTAGACCATTACAGACCTTACAAACACACACTGAGTTAACAACAACAGCCTACTACAACCCCATAACGTCTATTCTGCTTTATTAGTAAAATACCATTTCACACACACTACTAGCACACAACATAGTAAAACCAACACAAGACTTGAGCAGAGCAAAGACACATTTCATTGGTAATGGGACTCTAACCAGAAATATGAATAGATTTCACTTCCGACTTCTTTTCTTCAACATTTGGAACACTCACAGTGAGTACCCCGTTCTCCATAGAAGCCTTATGTAGGGGCGAAATATCGCACAAAGAAAGTTCTCAACCTCTCCCTGGCTAAGAAAATCATCAACACGAAGAAGATAGAAATTAAGCGAAGAGTAGTTATGCAATAAGAATAAAGAATCACAAAGAGCAACCAGGAGACAAATATAACACGATATTTAGAAGAACACGAAGAAGCAACGCAAGAGACAACGAGTCTCCCCAAGACAGACTGAAAAGAGATCAGCTAGCAGAGATTTTGCATGTGAACTTGGTTGTCTTCTACCATAGCATTTTCCTATATAAGGATTCAAATAATGAAGAGAGAGTAAGTAAGGAGAGAATTCAGTCAAGTAATAGAGTTAAGAACCATTTCTAAAAGAAAGAAAGAAGCCATTAAAGTTTAGCTTTTCACTTGTCATCTCCATTGTTATAATTTTGAATCTTTGTGATATTTGTAAGAACATCATATTATCAATAAAAGCTTGTGTGAAGATCATATTAGTGTCAAGAGGTGTATAACATCATTGAACTTAAGTTTATCTCCATGACTTAAACTTTGTGTTCTTATCATCTCATCGGGTGTAGTTGTGAGATTTCTCGCAACTACATTTTGGCGCTACAAACAGGGAGGATTTATCCCCACCTGCTAGTATTCTGCTAGAAATCATCATTCACCTAAGTTCATTTGTTATTTCTACTACCACCATCTTTCTGTCCGTCATGAGAATTTGATGTTTTGTTATTTGAAGTCATCATTGCTTTAAAAACCTACCCTCCCAAACTATCAACAAAATGTCACTGTAATAAAAATAATACCCTTTCCATCGCTTGCTCAGAACTCTTTAAAGATTATTCACCTTTCAAAACACCATATCTCCTTACTCTCCAAAAACCGAAAACCCTAGCAATGCAAAGAAGAAATTTTAACAATAGGTGCGGAAAAGAACTAGATGCTAACATGGAAGATCCGCAATATTGGACGGAATGGGTTCAACCATATGATCCAGAAAGACCGATGATAGACATAAGTAGGGACGATAAGAGAAAAGAAAACCAATTCCGCTGTCAAAATCAAGATGAAGAGATCTTTGCCCTCCAGTGCGAATACTAAGCAAGGTTCACACAATGGAAAGAAACAGAGAAAATGTTGATAGAAGAACGAATCATCCTCGCGCAAGAGCATGGGTGGTTGATGATAGAAAATCAGAAACTAAGAAGAAGGATACGAGAATACGAATTGGGAATGAAATATGGAGAAAGCTACAAGAGATCATGTAGATAAGGAAGCATTGAAATAGTAGAAAGGACGAAACAAATAGACGAAAGATTATGGAGTGAAATACATCAGCAAAGGCGAAGAGGGTATAAGATGAGCAGAAGAGCGTTGTACCAAAATGAACAATGGGCAAACATGACTCAGCACGAGAATCACATCCGAGTCACTGCAAGGAAAACCAAGGAACCAATGGCGTGTCGCAAACTACATCCACGAAAAAGAAGGTTGAAAGATCGCGTATAAAAATGCTGAGGCAAACCCGCGAAAATGACAAAGACGACCTCTCCGGAAATCAGGTCGTTGCCCAAGCCCGAGAGAAAAAGGAAGAAAAGATCATCTATCGCACCCCACTCATCATGCGACAACTATATATGGAAACAAAAGCACATGAAAATCTAAGACGAAACAAGTAAGCTATGTATCAATTCAAAGAAAATCTAACATGAAGCAAGTTCTTTCCAACCGCAAGCAAGTTGTAGATGGTGGATTTTCAACAAAGGACAAAACCGTAAAATCATGATAATGCATGTTTCTGACACGGCTTTCAGGCATGTGATGATTCATATTTTACGAAGCCATGATGAACACGTCTTTCGAAAAGCCTCCACTAGCTGAGCGTTCGATACCTCGCATTTCATCATGCCCTCTATGTAGAATAACATAATTGGGCGGTTCTCCGTATATTGAGAGCTTAACGCCTTCAGGACGTCGGTGACACTCACTGTTCCCTGACTACAGGAGAGAGACCCCCTCCACATAGAAGAACGATTGGGCGGTTCTCCGTAGATTGAGAGAATTAACGCCTTCAGGACGTCGGTGATACTCATTGTTCCCTGACTATGTGGAGAGAGCGTGTATAGACTTAGGCGGTTCTCCATAGATTGAGAGCATTAATGCCGTCAGGTCGTAAGCAACACCCGTGACTCCCTGACTATGCACCCTTCAGAAGGTATGTGACGCTTTAACTGGCTAATATCCTTTCTGTAATAGATTAATTCTGCCGTGACATTCACCACTGGATTCCCAGAAGATGATCTATTTTATCTCGTTGCTCCGATTCCATGGTCGAATCCACGGCTTGATCTCATGGAATGGCAACAAATAATTATCTTATCTCATTACTCCGATCTCATGATCGAATCCACGGCTGATCTCATGGAATGGTAATAGGTAATTTTATTACTCCGATTCTATGATCGAATCCAAGATCCCATGGAATGGTAATGCTCATTTTATTATTCCAAATTTATGGTCGAATCCACGGCTGATCCTATGAATTGATAATAAATTACTACTCATCTTTATTACTCAGTTTCATGAACTATTGTCCACTGAATTTCATAAATTAGTAATAAATACTCAACAACCGGGCATCTGGACTGTCACTGAATAGGCTCCATAAAATGGTGCAAGTGTAGTTGACAATGATGCACGATCGAGCACCCGAATGCATAAACGAGCATTCCAAAATATGGATAAATGAGGAATCCTACACAAAACATGAGAAAAAACAATAATATTAAAATAATAAAGAGGCGCTCATTGGTCGGGCCCTAGCCGTGGCCGGTCCCATGCCTCTTCCATTATTTTTCCTTATTTTGTTATTTTCATGAACTTATGAAAACTCCTTCATTCTAGCAACTTTCCTTGTTTGAGCAAAACTCACGGTTTCTCCATATTTTCATGGTTTTATGAGAAATAATAATATAAAATAGGGAAAGGTGTCGCGGGACCGTGCAACATGGCCGGCCGGTCATGCCCTAGCCGTGGCCGGTCCCACACCTTGATATCCCTAGTCTCTCGTAATTATTATTTCCTTAATCTCATGAAACTCCTCCGTTTCAACAAAAACTCATGGTTTCTCCATAGTTTTTCACGAATTCATGAAAATAATAAAATAAAATAGGGAAAGGTCTCACGGGACCGGGAAGCATGGCCGGCTGGCCATGCCCTAGCCGTGGAAGGTCCCACACCTTGAAATCCCTAGTCTCTCATAATTATTATTTTCCTCATCTCATGAAACTCCTCGGTTTGAGTAAAATCATGATTTCTTCATAATTTCTCAAATTTTGCTCAAATCATGAAAAACCAAAAGCCGACATGGTCACACGACCGGCTAGTTTCTCACGGCAATATTGAATTTTAAAAATATTCTTATTTTAATATTTACAAAATATGGATCAAATGAGCACACATGCTCATTCGAGCAAAAATCAAGAATTTCAGTCAAGATGAAACTCTTTTGAAAATCCACAATGTTGCTCAAACGCACACCAGAAAACACTGAAACTCTCAGGATTGAGATACGGACATTATGGCGACACGGGCATGCTTCCTTGACTGACCAGGATCATCCATAAGGCTTGCACAAAGTCGGTCCCACACATCTTCGCAATTTTGACCTAATTTGCTCAAAATTGCTCATATTGGGCCCAAACTCTCTTCAACCAACTTGGAGTTTGCTCAAACGACCATCATCTAGTCCCACGACCACCAAGGGCCGGTCTCATGCCCTCTTGGTCGGTCCATCATTTTTCCATAATTAGGTTTTGTCACCTAATGCTCAATCGAGCACTATTTCAATAAATGATGAAACCGGCATTTAATCATCATTCTTTCACCAACCAGCCAACTGAGGACCCTGGTGCATGCTCAATCGAGCACTTGGGTGCCACATGGATGTCCATCATCCGATGTGGTCGGTCCCTCTATCACTCATGACCTATTTTCAGCAATTCATCAATTGACGAATAATTGATTAAAAATTAGGGTTTTGAATAAACGCTCCACGAATCATCATTCTGAGCAAGATTCAAACACTAATGAGTTCATGTTGATTCAACAATCAACATATGGATTAGTCATACAATATTTGGTAGTCTACTAATATTTTATTGGGTCACGTTACCAATAAATAATTCGTCGAATTGAGCAATACTTGCTCGGTTGCTCTAATATTGATCCAACTATCACTAATTCATCATTGAATTTACAATTTTGCTAATACACGCAATATCAATGTAATACGTCTTGAATTTACATTTGCAATCCATGAATCATGTGCAATCCATGAATCAGGCATTCGTCACTCATGCTCAATTCAACAAAACCTAGACCCATTGTCTAAACAGTCAACAACTGACTAATTAATACATGTCTGTCATGCAGACTCCACGATTCGTGAGACATCAATCACGTCACATGGGAGGATATCAATTAGGGTTTTGGTCTGGCGGTCTACGGCACGTGGATTCATCCATAAGGAGAAATATGAGTAAGTCTTGAAAACGGTTGAAGGAGTTAGCAAAGTAGTGGGTGAGTTATCAACCGAGTCTCTGCATGACCTGGAACTGGTTTCACCACAATCTCCCACTTTCCCACTCTTTCACTCAGGAAACCGTCACACTTACAGAGATCAATGTGTTCACTATTCTGACAATATCAATAAGTCTCTGAATCCATGATTGAGGACATCATCAACAATCGTCTGCACAGAAGTTCTCGAGTAACTACTCTCAAGAATTCATCAATCTGTCAGAACTTATTTTGAACTCATCGGTTCACAAAATTTGCAGCAACCTTCAACATATCTACAATCCTTGATCATCACTGATCCCACATAATTTTCAGCTTCCCTCCTACAGATCAACCGATCTCCCTCTTTGCGACCGAATTGACTCTGGAACGGTCATTTGCTTGGTTTAGTCCGGAGTCTTACAGATTGATCTCTCGAATCTAAGCATTCCCTTTGCAGTGCATCTGTGTGAGGTTGAACAATTTGCTCGGTTGAGGAGTCTCGACAGTACGCTCGTCTCTTCACTTCCCTAAAAACCAGCGAATCGTTTTTCCCCATCTATAGATTGGCGACCACAGTGGGAGATTAATCTCTCGGTTACAATCTCAATCCGCGCAAAGATGGCTGGTCTTAGATCTGGTTTGGTTATAGGTCCCAACACAAAGGATACAAGCACTAGCAACAACGAAGACATTCCAGAAACCATACCTGCTTCCAACAATGATGGTGGCAATGTTACACCTCCTCACGTCAACCTAGAAGATCATCATCTCTTTGGTCGACACCCCGAGGAAATTAGAGGCAATCAACCCACCATCGCTGATCTCATGAAGGTGCAAGAAACTCTTGCCAAAAATCAGACTGACATGGCTGCAACATAGCCTTAGCTGTGCAATTATCTCAAAACTATCACTGACAAGATGTTGAAAAAGCCTTAAGAGAAGGGAAAGGGCTAAGAAGCAGCTTCAACCGTCGATCCAGAAGTTGTCCCAGTCCATGTAGTCGACGATGACGAAGCCCAGAAAGCCACGGAGAAAACAACATCAGGAGAACCTGCCAGTTTCATCATTCGTGAAGAGCTGGAACGCTTCATAGAGAACCGTGGGAAAAACACTACACCCACTGTCCACCATCATCAACCTCCGTACCCGGCTGCTACACAAAAAATCCCTCTCCCGAAAGGCTATACTTCTCCAAAGTTCACACTGTACAATGGAACTGGGAAGCTTGGGAACATGTTTCTCGATTCCTAGAGGCACTAGGAGAGCACAAACACAATCATGTTGTTCGTCTGAAGGAATTCTCAAAATCCCTGACAGGCCGAGCATATACCTGGTATAACAACATTTCACCTGGAAGCATCGCTAACCGGGGAGCAATGGTTAACGCCTTCAACAGGAAATACTTCTTCGTATCTGAGCAGATTACCCTTTCTTACTTAGGAAGGATGTCTCAGAAGAACGCTGAAAATCCGAACGAATATGTGAAGAGGTTCAGAACCCAGGCTTTGTATTGCCTTGATCCCAATGTTACTGAACAACAACTGGTGGATTTGTGCATCAATGGAATGATCCTAGTCTACAGAGCCTTGGTGGAAAATCTCCGATTTCAGACTTTCTCAAAACTTCATGAAGCGGCCAAGCGATCAACAACTACTGCTCCAGCCTTGCTAGAAAGCACAAAAACTGTCAAAATCGAAGAGCCGAGAGACACTCGAAATAGTAATGCCAAGCGTTTAATTAACAAGCAGTACAATGTTGAGACTTCCATGAATGTTGCTGAAGGTAGCAAGATAAAATCTGAATCACAACAACATAAGAATACTTCTCCGACGTCACACCCTCCAAAAGCACCAAGAAAGGACAATCAGGCTAGAAATACACAACCACCGGTCCAACATCAACAGAATAACTAGGAGGAACCTGACTTCCCTTTTTCCATTGAAGAAGTGATCGAATTATTGGAAATCTGGATTCAAGACGGTGCGATCAAGCTACCACCTCTTAAAAGGGAGACAACTGAGGAACAAATGGAGAATCCGCGCTACTTTCGTTTCCACAGATATGTCAGTCATCAAACAAGTGATTGCAGAACTTTGAAGCGCATATTCAAAGAAAAGGATGATTCAGGATAACTGAGGACTGAAGGAGTGCACATAAATCCTCTCCCAATCAGAACATTCACACTCTCCGAACAGCCGGTCAAAGAGGCAGTTTAATCTTTGATCGAGCATGTCTCCTCAACCACATGAATTTACCATTCCAAAAGTGCCTTTCAAAAGCACGACGACGAGACATGTTCACATCTCTCAACCACATAGTGTCTGGAAAACGTCTTACCATTCCAGAAGTTCTTCATGAACCTCCAGCCACTGACAAAGAAATGTATGACTGGGGACTGTTCACAACCATACATCTCAAGGAAAACGAATTCAGACGAGCACTAATTGACGTTAGCACGCCCATCAATATCTTTTCTTTGAAGACTCTCAGGGCTGCGGGCATCACTCGCCAAGAAGCAACTTACGATCCTGTTTCAGTCAGAGATCATAAAGGAGTTTCCAGAGAGGCATACGGCTTTATCATACTCAAGATAAAAACCGCCTCGACCTGGATAGAGACCAAAGTCCACATCATCAGGGAAGATCCAGGATATGATATGATTCTCGGGCGGACATGGATTCATGCTAACAAAACGAATCCAACATCCTCAGCTGCACATGTATCTGTTGAGGAAAGTTCCGATCCAGAGGAAGCGGAGGAGACTCCAACATTCGAGCATCTGGAAGCAGTTAAAGCTTTTATGGAAATGACACAAAAACTTGAAGAAAATGCACATGCTTTTATCAAGAGGTTTCACACTCAGGCAAGTCTTATTCCTCCTCACGAGTCCATATTATCAACTTTAAAAATTTGCTACCCTGGCCCGAGGGCTTAATTTTGTCAGTCACTTGGCACTCACCAAACGCTATGAGTGGGTGATTTCGCCTCAACAATATTTCACCAAGTGGTTAGATGAAGAACCTCTCAAAATTCAGCATTCCACTGACACGACCATCTCCATAATAATGGCCGAGTTTGATAAACAATACCCAAGGTGCTTTTCTTTTCACGAGTGTCCATATGTGCCGCAAGATTGGAAAACCCCGCCAATATGGAAACCCGTGGTGCGTGGAATTCCGAACCAACAAAAAATATTCATGACACGTACAACTAAACCAAACAAGTTTCATGACGGGGATTTGGTTCTTAAAGAAGCAAAACGCAATCCCCACTCGACAAGGAGTTCCAACTGGGAAGGGCCTTTCATGATTGCTAAGTCAGTTACCGGAGGATATTACAAGTTGGCTGACATGAAGGGCAAAGCATGCGTGCCAATAATTCATGAGAATTGGCTCAAAGATTTTGATGTCTGAAGTATTCAAGATGTCGCCTACTGGAGACACAAAAATATTTGATTTGTTTTAGGATTTTTCTTTCACATGTATTCCTAATTCCTCCGGAATGTTTGCAATACTTGCATTCAGTATTTGAATTCAACAATTTATCAGAGTCTTTTATTTAAAAGAAAATCTCCATCAAACCCAAAAGAAAATCCTCAATCACTCACTTAGCCAAAACAAATCAAAACCATAATTTAATAAGTCCCACGCCACTCGGAAGTTCAAGGCATCATGGAAATAAAACTAAAGAAAGTCAGCGAAATAAGATTTCTGCTTCTCTGCATCCTCCAAGACTTTCAAGGATGCCTTCTCCGACTCCAGCTTCCTAGTCAACTCGGCAACTTCAGTCATCTTCTTCATCAAAACGTCACTGGTGAAAGGTGTATTATTTTCTACTTCCTTTTTGATGGCTTCAATCTTCCGACGAAGCCACTTCAGATTGAAGCCAAGTCTTTCAGCTTTCTTTAAGTTGTACTCCCAATCAAAGAGTACATCCCGAGTAACAATATTTCTAGCCTTGGTACGGATGTCGTCTATGACACGCAAGATAGATTCTACTTGTCTCATCAAGAAGTAACTACACTCTGGATCTTTGGTAATGACGATGTGTCCGTACATCTTCCACAATTTCTTGTAAATATTAGCATATCCAATGGGAACGCTAAATCCACCAACGGATACGTGATACGGAAGAGACTCACTGAATGGAGGATCAAAATCAACCCCTGCGTTACGGTATTCATGCACTTTCATACGGTTCTCGATGACTGGAGCTACAGGCGCAACTTCTTCTGGAGCAGTTTCTTCCATCATCGACTCGTTTGCCTCAATCTCTGAAGCGGGCACAATTGGAGTTTCAATCACTTCCACGACATCAACAACCAGCATCTCATGGCCTTGAAGTGCAAAGATAGAGGCCTCGTTATCAACAGCTCCGGAGTTGCTCGAGTCATCATTGTTGGTTATGTTATTCCCAACTTCGACATTTGACACCTAATGTGAAGATTACATGGGATTAAAATGATTCAAGCATGGAAACCAAAGACAATTATAAAATCCAGAACGTAAGTGAACTAACATTATCTAAGTTTTTTACTATGCATCCAAGACATGAGCAAATAGTGTAGAAGTCATGAAACACGTTTTTCAAACAAGCTCATCTGAAGAGATTTTACACTGCTCTGTATGGAACGATGAACTGGGATCAATTGGAAAAGAATATAAGGTTGAGTCATACACCATTCTATTCTTATGGGTGTTCTCTATAACATATCAAATTTTATATTAATCGGATGAACGAGCAAGGAGATGTGGCCAAAACATTGGACAACATACAATCTGAAAAAGTTCTGAAAGTCTCCTGGAAGTTTACTTTTTCGCCTTTTTCAGGCCCTAAACATGCTCAAAACTCAACAATCTTATTTGAAAAAGCTTGGAAATTTTCTGGGCTTGAAGATACATATGCAGACCACGAAAATCCGACGTCGGACGAAGATTCTACAGCGTTTTTACTAAAAGGCTGAAGTCTGAAATTTTCTTGTGACGTATTTCGGAAAAATGACTCGTATACTCACACAGATTCTCATTCATTCATTCACAAATCAGCAATTTCATACTTCCATGAATAAATTACAAGAGATGTACTTACTAAGGGAGTCTCTAAATCATTTGAAGGCTCAGCAATGCCGGAATCTCCATTAGCGACGCCGCTATCTCCATTCGGTTCGGGATTTCGGGAATTATCCATATTACCATGTCCCAAAGAAGAGTGCTCTTCATCAACGTGCTGCTTTTCTACAATGATTTCCTCCTGGATAAATCAACAACAATTAGCATTACTTCATCCAGAAAAATGCCATAATTGCTCACCAAAAAGATACTCACATCAACTTCTTCATCGATGCTGGATTCCTGGATTGTTCGTATGGAAGAAAGATGAAGACCATCAATAGCCTATGGAGCAAAATTCTGAAAAAAATCAACAATATTCTTTTGGTATCCTAATCACATGGGCAAGAAAATCGTAATGATAAGGAAAATGCTAACAACTCACCAAAGAAGCGGCAGGGGACTGCACATTATTCGGTATCATCCTATAAGATGCCTTGCTCCTGCCTTCTCCACCTTGGGGACTTTCTTGAAGGTCTAAGAAGTCTACATGGATTCGAGGTCTCACAGCATGACCATTCTACACAAAATCAATGAATAATTAAGGTGCGACTATTGTACCTTTGTCAAAATCTTGAGGAAAAGACTTACATGTGCACATTCCGGAGATGCTTTCCTTTTGTCACCATGAGAAAGGTATTTCAACCTTGGTCGCTTAGAAATAATTTCAAGGGAAGGAAACTCTCGTGCCGGAGACTTAGTATCCATTGCAAACTTATACAAACGCTCAAGTTGTTGGCGCTAGAAGTCTATGTAACCCGGAGTTACGAAGGAAGCTCGGTAAAAGCATGGAAATAAATAATCGTTTCCCCCTACACGTGTGCAATATAAGTGAGCCTTCAGATTCTCAAATGATGGTTTGTTCATTCGATGACCTGGAACACACTGATCGACACCCATTTGTCGAGCTTCCCTATCGATGTTATATTCTTCTACCCTGAATTCTCCATGCATTACTGATACAAGATGGCCAGGAGTGTAACTCAATATAAAAGATCTCTCTACATCATTCAGGTCAGCACCAGTGCTCAACATGACATTTTCTTCAGCAGTATTGAAAGTGATCAGTTGTGAGAAAAGAGAATGGACCGACACCCAGGGGCGAAAGTTGAACTCGGATTCGATACCTAAAATGTCAATGAGGCATATCTTGTATTGTGGCTGCTTCGTAGACCAACGTATAATCCTGGCATTATTTTCCTCGAGGAAAGCATGACGAGTATCTACATTGGGTCCTTTCAAGACGCTACGAGGAATTGGAGCATAATTCTCAAGATGCTCCCACACCAAAGGTTGGAGGAACATGGTATTAGCATATGTTTCGACTTTCATGAAGCCGTTGGAGACGCTGGAGTCTATGACTAAGGAGTCTAAATTAGCAAACAGTGAGCCCAGAAATAAATTATCAATCGGAAGTTTCTCACCTTTAGCCACAAGCACCTTTGGCGAAAGGAATCACAAATGGCTTCAACAAATTTCCACTATCTTCAAGAACGTCTCTGGAGAGCCACAAGCATAAGAAAGCAGCAATAGTTAAGGTACCATCAACATGATCTTCAGGAATTCTATCTCTCGTCCACCAGTATCTCGGCCATTGAGCATAACAAATTTTGGGAGACTCGTTGAATTTGTGCATTTTAGCTTCCAATACGCCAGATATCACTTTCTCTTCTGCTGAGAGTTCTTCAGGAAAATTACTCGTGATTGGAAGGTGCAACAAAGCAACTACATCTTCCAAAGTAATGGTGAATTCTCCCCATCTGCATATGAAAGTATGAGTAGGGATTCACCAACGAGCAAGTAAAGCACGATACCTAGTATATCATGATTAATGATTAAATCCCCAGCATCTTGAATGGCTCGTGTCACCTGCGCACGATCTAACATGGTCCTTACGCGAATGTGACCCAGCATGTGCCTTGCCCATCCAGAGAAATGTGTTAGCGGTTTCCGAGAAAGCTTGAGTTCCACGCAAATGTAATGCTTCCCTTCCAAACAGAACCGAGTTATTGTTGAAGGAGATACCAACTTATTCTGAGTAGTGCTCCTGGGATTTATAAGCAGCCGAAACGAGGAACCTAAAGCATGTTTTTTAGGTCTATACAAATACTCAAAGAATTTTTCCTCAATGCTTGGAATGTTCTTAGTTTTGGGAACTTCCTCTTTCTCCTAAGAAGTCTCGGAATCACCGTTTCTGGAGTAATCATCGTCTCTGGAAGACGCATCTGTAAAAACATCCTCTCTGGAAGTTTCCTCTGTGGAAAAATAATCTTCAGAAGCGTTACCACGGGATTGAGTCATCTTCGCAAAATTGCTGTGACATCCACACACAAATTTCATCAATACAATGGAATTAAAGGAGCTGAATAATTATGATGCACATCGCGTCTACAAAATGGTAATCCTCAACTCTTACCTATTAGCAGTTTCACGAACATAGTGATAACAATGTAAAACTTCGAAAAACTTGCTTACTCTTTCAAACCTGCAAAAGTGAGCAAAAACCCCATTATTCAAGAGTCAACACTGACTTTTCACGAAACATGAACAATTCACATAAACTCCTCATGTGAACGTTCCATGATTTTATGCCGCAAACACACATCATAAAATCACAAAGTACAATTATCTATCTCCAACGATTACTCAAAATTGTTGTTTTGATATTTATCAAAAATTTTAAAAAAAAAACTCATGTGTAAAAAAAAAATTTGTTTTTCCCTTTTACGTGAGTTAAATAAGTTTTTTGCTCAATTGAGCATTGGTATATGAAACGAGGGTCTTTTATATTTTTTGCGAAGGTCTACATATTACAAATAAAATTTCAAAAGTTCATAAATAAATTTTATCATGGACTACAGGTCTTTTCAAAATTCCTTTAACTCTAAGGATCATTATTTATTACTTTTACTATGAATGAACCTACGTTTCTAAAAGTATTTACAAAAGTTCATGCTTTGAACACAGATTTGGGGTTTCCATGAAACTTCATAAACAAAACTTTCTCTACTGCAATTAGACCACATCTATTCATGAATTTATGTATCTCTTCCGTATTAGGGATTTTTGCTCGTTTCTTAAACTAACGAACGAACGGGCATATATATGTTTTCTAAAAAAAAATCTTCATAAAACCTACGCATGCAACTATGGAATTTTGTTTTTGAACAACTCATGGAAAATTCAGAAACACACAGCAAAAAAAAAAAATTTCGGGCTTACCTGAACCGGCCGGATTTGGCCGGAATTCCATCGAACGGCGGTGTCTGGCTCCGGCAAAAAATTTTTCTCCCCTGGTTGCTCGAACGTGAGAAGGTGAGGAAGAGCTGGTCGGTCAATGTGAAAATTTTTTAGGGCTTCTTCCCTTTTATATTAATTTTATTTTGCAAAACTTAATAAAACATGGGTTTCCTTTTTTGGGCTCGGGCCCGCAAACGCCAAACCGACCAAAATTGGGCTTTTTGACCGGCCAAATCAGCGGTGCCTCATCTTTTCATGTTCACGGGATGACACCCTATCATACTATCAGGGTTCTCATCTGAACATTTGCTCGTACATGACATAATTGGAGCAAATTGAGGATTCTGAAAACACCGTTGTACGATTGAGTTCAACCACTGATCTCGCCGACTGAAAATCACCATTCAATGCTTACTGCGGAACATGACCGTCCCTCAGTAAGCAGGGGACTTCATGTAGATGGTGAATTTTCAACAAAGGATAAAATCGTAAAATCATGATACTGCATATTTCTGACACGGCTTTCAGGCATGTGACGATTCATATTTTACGAAGCCATGATGAACATGTCTTTCGAAAAGCCTCCACTAGCTGAGCGTTCGATACCTCGCATTTCATCATGCCCTCTATGTAGAATAACATAATTGGGAGGTTCTCCGTATATTGAAAGCTTAACGCCTTCAGGACGTCGGTGACACTCACTGTTCCCTGACTACAAGAGAGAGACCCCCCTCCACATAGAAGAACAATTGGGCGGTTATCCGTAGATTGAGAGCATTAACGCCTTTAGGACATCGGTGACACTCACTGTTCCCTGACTATGTGGAGAGACCATGTATAGACTCAGGCGTTTCTCCGTAGATTAAGAGTATTAACGCCTTCCGGTCGTAAGCAACACCCGTGACTCCCTGACTATGCACCCTTCAGGAGCGATGTGACGCTTTAACTGGATAATATCCTTTCTGAAATCTGCTGTGACATTCACCACTGAATTCCCAGAAGATGATCTATTTTATCTCGTTACTCCGATTCCATGGTCGAATCCACGGCTTGATCTCATGGAATGGCAACAGATAATTATCTTATCTCATTACTCCGATTTCATGATCGAATCCACGGATGATCTCATGGAATGGTAATAGGTAATTTTATTACTCCGATTCTATGGTCGAATCCACGATCCCATAGAATGGTAATGCTCATTTTATTATTCCAAATTTATGGTCGAATCCACGGCTGATCCTATGAATTGATAATAAATTACTACTCATCTTTATTACTCAGTTTCATGAACTATTCTCCACTGAATTTCATAAGTTAGTACTCGAAAATGGTGCAAGTGTACTCGAAATGATGCACGATCGAGCACCCGAATGCACAAACGAGCATTCGAAAATATGGATAAATGAGGAATCCTACACAAAACAGGAGAAAAAACAATAATATTAAAATAATAAAGAGGCGCTCATGGGTCGGCCGGCCGTGGCCGGTCCCATGCCTCTTCCATTATTTTTCCTTATTTTGTTATTTTCATGAACTCATGAAAACTCCTTCATTCTTGCAACTTTCCTTGTTTGAGTAAAACTCACGGTTTCTCCATATTTCCATGGTTTCATGAGAAATAATAATATAAAATAGGGAAAGGTATCGTGGGACCGGGCAACATGGCCGGCCGGCCATGCCATAGCCGTGGCCGATCTCACTCCTTGCAATCCATAGTCTCGCGTAATTATTATTTCGTAATCTCATGAAACTCCTCCGTTTCAACAAAAACTCATGGTTTCTCCATAGTTTCACGAATTCATAAAAAATAATAATATAAAATAGGGAAAGGTGTCTCAGGACCGGACAGCATGGACGGTCCCACACCTTGGAATCCCTAGTCTCTCATAATTATTATTTTCCTAATCTAATGAAACTCCTCGGTTTGAGAAAAATCATGATTTCTCATAATTTCTCAAATTTTGCTCAAAACATGAAAAACCAAAAGCGGACATGGTCACACGACCGGCTAGTTTCTCACGACAATATTGAATGTTGAAATATTCTTATTTTAATATTTACAAAATATTGATCAAATGAGCACACATGCTCATTCGAGCAAAAATCAAGAATTTCAGTCAAGATGAAACTCTTCTGAAAATCCACAATGTTGCTCAAACGTACACTAGAAAATACTGAAACTCTCAGGACTTAGATACGGACATTATGGCGACATAGGCATGCTTCCTCGACCGACCAGGATCATCCCTAATGCTTGAACAAAGTCGGTCGCATACATCTTCGCAATTTTGACCTAATTTGCTCAAAATTGCTCATATTGGGCCCAAACTCTCTTCAACCAACTTGGAGTTTTCTCAAACGACCATCAGCTGGTCCCACGACCACCAAGGGCCGGTCTCATGCCCTCTTGGTAGGTCCCTTATTTTTCCATAATTAGATTTGTCACATAATGCTCAATCGAGCACTATTTCAATAAATGATGAAAGCGGCATTTAATCATCATTCTTTCACCAACCAGCCAACTGAGGACCCTGGTACATGCTCACTCGAGCACTTGGGCACCATATGGATGTCCATCATCCCATGTGGTCGGTCTCTCTATCACTCATGACCTATTTTCAGCAATTCATCAATTGACGAATAATTGTGTAGGACAAGAATATCGCGACAGCAATATTTCGCGAGATTAATAAACGACTGCGTCGCGAAGGAGTCGCATGGAGGTAAATAAATGACGTAATAGATGACGACAGTCAGAGCATGAGGAAAGTGTGAAGACTTGGCGAGATTTAGGAGTGCCGCGAGGACAAGCAGTTACACATTCGCGAGGACTCGCGAGTTGTTTCCGAAAATAAAGGACAAAATTAGTCATCATCCACTATGTAATACCCTATATAAAGGGTCGAATCAGTCTGTTGTAGGAGAGGTCTTTTTGAATTGTTAAGCAAGTCATTAGGAGAGAGAATTAAGAGTGATTGTAATTTCTTTATCTCTGTTCGACATTTCTTTGTAAACCTTTCAAGAAAACAATTAATAAAACACATTATTATTCATCTTCAAATGGATTGATTAAGCGAATTCGAGTGAGGTGTGTAGTGTAGGATTTCCTGCAACTACATATGCGCTAGAAACAGGGATCAAAGAAGATCAACCTTGTGAATTGGAAGAATTAGGGATAACAAGAAAGAAATCTTGAATAATTTTTAACAAATTCCTAAAATTGAGAAATGGCTAGGAGAAAGAATGCATCAGAACAACCAACGATCATAAGGAGAAGTGGAAGATTAGTGGGAGAAAGAAGAAATGAAGTAGGTGAACCATCAAGGATAGATGCAAGAAATGGAGAAGAAAATCCAATTCAACCACCAATTCAACCATCAGCTCAACCACCGAGTTCAACCAAAGACTAAACGTAGAATAATCGATTATGATAGGGTGAGCGTGCATACATGGAGGTCAGATTCTATGGAAGAAAGAGAAGAAGTGCAACAATTGATGAATAGTGGACAGGAGGAGAGAAATCGAGAAGAGATGGGAGAAACAATTCGTGGAAATGAAGAAATCGCGGCATTAGAAACGCTGAGACAGACAATACACGAAGAAAGGCGGTTAGAAGTAGAAGAACGCGCGAATCTAACAAGGCAAAACCACGAATTGAGGATGGAAAATAGGAGGCTGCAAAATAGAAGATCAAGAAGTAGTAACAGATCGAGATCAGGATCGAGTAGAGAAAATGGGAGAAGAACATTACCTGTAGAGAACATTAATGAAGAAAATTTGGAAAGAGAGTTAAATCATGGCGAAGGAGGTCGCGAAGAGAGAGAACTAATAGAAAATCGTTATATTTTGGTGAACAATCACGACGATGGAAATCAAGAAGATAGGCAGCCTCGAGGACAGAATAACCCAATTAATGAAGAAAATCAGGAGGAAAGAAGAAGAACACTACATGGGAGAGAAACGCAAAGGAAACAAAAGGAAATTGAAGATGATATTGAAAAGCATTACACTGAGCAAGCACGTCTAGCCCGCGAGAGAGAAAGATTGAGAGCAGAAATGGAAAATCGGGAATTGGAAGAGGCGATCCGGCAGAATAATCATGATAATCGAGAGAGGAGGCGCGAGCGAAATCGCAATAATGGAGATATTAACGAAGAATACGAAAGAATACAAAAAAGTAGACACGAACGAAGAAGGAGAGAAGCAGAATTAAAGAGACCGATCAATTCAAATTCTGAGGCAAATGAACAAATTCTGCGAGAATTGGCAGAGATGAGAGGAATATTGAACAACAGAAGAGAAGGAGGAGGGAGAAGGCGCTTAGATGAAGCTATCGCGGAGGTCAAAAAATCCTTTTACACTAGAAGTGCGATTAGGAGGAATACCCCAAAATGCAACTTACCAACGCTAACTAGCATTTTTGATGGGTCAACTTGTGCAAGACAACACATCAAGGCTTACGTGAGATGTATGCTACAGTGGGAAAACCATGACGCTATATTGTGCAAATACTTCGCGTCGAGTTTAACGGGAGAAGCGTTGAAATGGTTCGAGGGTTTACCAAGGAATACAATCACATCATTTAATCATTTACAGGCTATATTCTTAGGGGCGTATATAAGTAACAACTTTTCGCGACCTGGTATTGAAGATGTATTTGGGCTAAAACAAAGAGTTGGCGAGAGTTTGAGACATCTAACTATCAGATGGAAAACGATGTGCGGCGAGATGGCTCTAAGGGTAGATGAAAGATACCTCATATTGTCATTCATAAATGCTATGTTCGCAACCAATCTATTGTATGTTCAGGTTTTTAGAGTCAAGAATATGATTACAATGACTGAATTGCGAGAACTCCAGGAAGAATATATCGCTTTAGAAGAAAGACGTAACGAGATGGAATCTTATCCAAGGCGAACACAAATTCTAGCATCGCGAATGGAAGTTTATTACCTCAACTTGTACACACAATGGCGAGCACATCGCAAGGTCAACAAGAAAGAAAAGCAATGATATAGAACCAAAGTTAGTAGCCATGGGAAGTCGAGATCAGGAGGAATTTGAGAAAGAAAGGAACTATTACAATCGCGGTGGGAATAATAAGATCCAGAGGCTTGATCAACCGCAAGAAACCTATGGAAGTCAAAGGAATAATTCGCAAGAGACTTATGGAGGCCAGAGGCAGAATTATCATAGAGGACGGCGAAGTCACAGAGTAGTGTGGGAGGAAATTAAAATGCCGCCATTGATAGCCAGTGTGGAAAAAATATGGGAAGCAATACTTTTGATGGAAAACATACCTGCACCATGGAACATGGGAAGTGAACCACCACCTGGAGATAAAAGTCACGAGTTCTGTTCTTACCATCACTTTCATGGGCACCTAACAAATGACTGCAGAAAACATCAAGAGAATTATCCTAAGAATGATTGATCAAGGAAAGCTAAATCACTTTTTAAAAGAAGAAGAGAAAGTTCAACATTTACCACCCCCACCTAAGAAAGGGAAAAGAAACATTTGTTATAGAAGTTGGGGCAAAGGCTAAAAATTTGTTTTGCAACTCCATTGTACACTCATACCGCACTATTGAAGATTTTCATGACAGTGTACTTAGTAGAGTTTTCGCAAGGGATGCTGATGATAAAGAAGTGATGAATGTTGCGAAGACATCGCAGTTAAAAGAGTGGCAATTGCAGATTATTTCTTTCTCTGCCAAGAAGTACCCAAAGGAAGAGAAACACATGATAGCCCATTAGTGGTAAAACTGGAAATTAATCCAAAACCTATTGATGGCGAAGATGATGAAGCGGAAAATTGTTGGGCAATCAATAGAATATTAATTGATACTGGCAGTTCAGTCAACATTCTTTTCTACCATACTTACAAAACTATGGGAGGAAGAGATGAAGATTTGATCCCTTCAACATACAAAATATATGGATTCAATGGTACCGCGAACAAGCCCAAAGGAGAAGTGCACATGAGGATACCCTTGCAGGGGTTATCAACTGATATTTTGTTTTGTGTAGTTGATGTGGAATCTCCCTACAATGCATTGATTGGAAGACCATGGCTTCATGAAATTCTGGGTGTAGCATCGATATACCATCAGTGCATAAAGTTTCCACATCCCAGTATGTGTGTCGGAATTATAAAAGGAGATTGGATAGAGGGCAAAAATGTTATGAGGTGGATGTAGAGAGCTGCGAAGAGAGAACAGCAAAAAAGAAAGGTTGGAGGAAGAATGTACATGATAAACAAAGAAAAGAAAGACTAATGGTAGATGCCATAGAAACAAAAGAAGAAGAGATGCTGCGAAGTGAATGTAAAAAAGCAACTGAGTATCATGATGCAAAGGAGATAGTGAAATAGTGGACTGATGCGGAGGCAGAAGGAAGTAAGAATAAAAGGTGTAAAAAGTGAATAATTGCGAGAAAAGATAATAATTTAGTGGTGAAAGCATGATAAGGATAAGAAGCGGGAGATGATGGTTGCGGAAAAATTGTGCGAGAATCTCGCCATGAAGAATGTGTACAAATCTATTGAATAATTGAAATGAGATTGTGCGAAAACTTCGCAGACAAATGATTGAATAAATTAATAAAATGAATGAGTGAGTGAATGGGACAAACCTTTATGGCGTACACCCTAGTTCGCGAATGATATTTCGCAAGAGGCAAATGTAAGACCTAAAGTACGTCATATAAGGGGTATCTCTTAACATGGCTCGGGTGGAAGGTTACACCGCTCCCCGAAACCTGGGTCATGGAGATTTGGGGCCCATAAAAGCCTATCCTGGGAGATACCTTGGATTTCCAACTATATATATAAGGTTATACCCTGGTTGGACGCCCGAGGGTCTCTTCCAAGGAGTCGGCAGTATGACCAAGGCGCCGAGGTACACGGTTGAGTCAAGAGTGCGGGGAGCATGGAACTTCCTTACCACTCTTGACAAGTCTTGGCACATGCTGCACTCGGCCCGAAGAAAACTCCACTTAGGGTGCGTCTCGTAACCATAAACCATATAGGTATAAGGGATAAGAGGTCACGAAAACAACAGTTGTTGTTAAGACCGGATGGGAGGAGCTAGTCTTGTATGGCCGATGTACGCCTCCTTGAATGGGCAACCAGGGAGAAGATAAGGGCGGCACCCTCCATTAGGGAGCTGATAAGTGTCATAAGACGCAAATGTCATGAGGCTTTATTTTCGCAAGAAAATTTAGGCTTGTCATATTTGTGCAATGATCCTTTTAGCAGAGGCAATAATACTAACGCGAGGGTAAGACGAGATCAATGGGTTTTTACATGAAAGTGTAAGAACGTCCTGCGATTTCGTCGCAAAGACGACAATGTCACGGGATTTTATGGTCGCAAGAACATTTAAACCTGTCATATTGTTGCAAATATACCGTCTATGCAGAGGCAAAAATACTTAAGAAATGATAAGACAAGGTCAATGGGTCATTACATGAAAATGTAAAGACGGCCTGCGATCTTGTCGCAATGAGGGGTGGCAAAATAAGACCTTTACTTAGGAAGGCATAATAAGACCACACAAATAATGATAAGGCAAGATCAATAGATTTCTTAATCCACAAAGATATCTTGCGATCTTGTCGCAGTGATAATGTGAAAAAAAAAAAAAAAAAAAAAAAAATGATATATATATTTATATCTCGCGAGAATGATTATATTTTATGTAACTCACAAAGTTGATTATATCTTATGGACAGAGACAAGTGTGAAGTTATAATTACAAAGAAGGGTTGTTTGATTGATATATCTGAACAAAGGAAGCAAAAGTTGAAATTCACATTCAGTAGTCAAAGATATATGTATACAGATACTACAAGAAATGAAAGAAGAAAAAGAAGTTATTTCTTTGCTGGTTCTTCTTCTTCATCTGATTCTTTGGTTCCATCACTCTCGTCGTCAGATTCTTCTTCTTCATTAGCTTCACTATCAGAAACATCTGAGACAGGCAAGTTCTCGGGAACTTCTTCAGCAAGAAAAGGATATGAGTGAAGAGGGATGTTGTGATCATTACAAACTATTTCCATAGCTTGATTACGAAAACGAACAACATCATTATTAAAATTTGCCACTGTAGTTTGGAATTGCTGCTTCAAGTTAGAATATTTATTCTCGCGAAGAGAGAAATCCTTTGCGAGTTGTTCTTTTTCGGTTTCAAGCTCTCCAATCCTTGTCCAAGTCTCTTTTCGATTCTAAAACATGAGGAAATGAGTTAATGATAATAGTGCAAAAGGAAAAGATACAGAAAAATAAATAAGTATAATAAACAACCTTCTCTTTCAAAGATCATATCCTTGATCATCAAGGTGGTTTGCTCGGAGCGAAGACTAACATCGACACCTAAGTTATTTCTAGCATTATCTAGAACCTTCGCAGCCCAAGCAAACTCATCATCGTTATTTATGAAAAAAAGTGAACGAATTTGGTCTTCTCGTTCGCTAAGAATGGTATTCTGACGAAGGAGTTCATCTCGTTCAATTTGCACATCAAGAAGAGATTTTGAAATTTTGCTAATGCCTGTGCACCTCTCGTTAGTAATGCGATCTTTTTCATCAATGAGATCACTAATTTTCTTCCCTAAGGTTTTGGCCTTCTTCTTGGAATCAAGGTACATTTGTTTAAATTGGTTGGCTTCACTTAAACTAGACCTGTGCTCAATTTCTAAGAGGCGATATTTGGTTTGGAGTTCATTTAATGAAAGGGAATTAACTTTGTTCGATGAATTACTTAAAGAGTTGTTGAGATGAGCGAGAAGAACGTCATTATCCATAGGTTCGGAAATGAATGGAGAAGAATGGCTTCATCGGAGAGATTATATATGTCTGCATGAAAATAGTAAGTCGAGCAAAGAAAAGAAAATGATAAAATAAAAAGACTTGAGGAGTGAGAACTTTTTACCATAAAGCTGTTGATTTGCGCTTTGAAGAGTAGATACTCTATCCTTTTGAGAAGTAAGCTCAGTTTCCAACTGTTTGATTCTTTCATCCTTCTCGCGAGATGTCGCAGCTTCAATCTCTAGTTCTCGGATTTTCTCTTTTAGTTGCGAATTCTTCTTTTCAAGATTGTCGCGCCTTTTCTCAAGATTAGAGGCAACAACAAAAGAAGCTCTCCCAGACTATAAAGAAAAATATAGGAAAGATTAAGATAGAGTTTATAATTGAAATCGCAAAGAAGTAAAAGGATACAAACATACCAAAGCATTAAGAGCGTTTAAGAAACTAGAAGTCACTGTTCGGGAAACTCCGCGAAAGGACTCGTTATCTTCCAGCAGTGGGGCATCGCAAATCTTAGCGAGAGCTTTGCAAGTATCAGTTAAATGGTCATCTCCTAATCCTTGCATGGAGTCTGAGAAGATGCTAGACAATTGTTTCATTGGAGACTCAGTTGGTTGGTTCTTCTTCACGAGAGAGATGCTCGAGTCATTATCATCATCTGATGGAAGTTCGAATTTGAGTTAGAAGAAGGTCGGGTTTTTCGTCTTTTTAGAAGAGGGACCAAGATTTGTCTTTGCGAGGAATGGCCTTATTCTTGCCTTTAACATTCGCAAAGATCGCCTTCCTCAACTTCAACCTTCGCATACGCATGAAGATAAGAAACAGAGGCAACAATATTGTTTAACATAATAAAAGAAAATGTTTCTTACTTCATCCGTGAGCGATCAAGTATCGCCAGATACTCGGCTTTGGATTTTCTTTATATTTCCTCCTCATTCTTGCGATCTAAAATTTTTGAAAGTTAGTAGATAAAAAAGAGGGATAAAATGTCGTAAAGCAAAATTGAAAAAAGGAAATATACCTCATTTAACTCTTTCAGGCCACTTGAACTCCCAAGGATGATAGTTCGCGAGGTGTGCGGGAGAGTATATGAGCTCACGATGTAAGGTCCACTCAAAAGTAAAGGAACAACCCACCATTTCTCATCTTTGGAATGACGGGGGGTACTATTGTTGCCCGAATGCCAATCAATATCTTGCATAAGCAACTTGTCAGCATCAACGTTATCATTCTTCTTCAAAGAGCACCCCAAATGAGACTTATTATTTCTCATATTTATAACGAGTAATTCGCAAAGAAATTGTCTACGGTATACTTTTCAAGAGCTATTTGTAAATTTACAAACCTAGGATCCCTAAAATTATTAGGATATAAAGATCCTTTACCAGCGCCACGATGGGCAAATTCAAGCATTAAACGGATACAGTCGCCACTCAACTGATAGACGGCTCGCGAGAATTTCTCATGAGAAAGAATTTCATAGAATAATGGTAACTCGGGACTGTACAAAGGAATGGGGAGTCCTGAGGAGTTGACCCAGCGAGATTACGATTTTATGATCATCACATTGATGATCAGAAAACAATTTTGAAGAAAGAATAGAGGAAGATCCTTGACCAGGAATAGTTGATAAGGTGAAACCCTCTTCCTGTAATTTCTTTTGAACATCAATAAAAGAAGGAGTATACGTACGACCTAGTGAAGCCATTATCAGATTATGAGAATAAAGGGAGAAATTTAATTGAAGAAGAAAGATTTACAGTAGCAGGAGCGCAAGTTACGGAGAGGGGAAGTTGAAGGAAAATTGCAGAGAGAAATAAAAGAGAAAAAGGGAAGGATGAGGAAACTATATATAGAGAGAAAGATTTTTGGGAAAATAAATGCATTTAATGCGAGATGGGACGTGAATGGTCAGAAATAAGCGGTTGAATAAAACGTGTCAAGAAAGGAATGGAAGAAAAGACATCTGTAATAAATTCTGTGTAAAAATTACGGAGTTAAAATAGATAAGAATGAGCTATCGCGATATTTCAAGATATCAATTCTCATGATACTCTCTACTTCGCAGAGAATATATGAGAAGAGGCAAGATGTAGGACAAGAATATCGCGACAGCAATATTTCGCGAGATTAATAAACGACTGCGTCGCGAAGGAGTCGCATGGAGGTAAATAAATGACGTAATAGATGACGACAGTCAGAGCATGAGGAAAGTGTGAAGACTTGGCGAGATTTAGGAGTGCCGCGAGGACAAGCAGTTACACATTCGCGAGGACTCGCGAGTTGTTTCCGAAAATAAAGGACAAACTTAGTCATGTCATCCACTATGTAATACCCTATATAAAGGGTCGAATCGATCTGTTGTAGGAGAGGTCTTTTTGAATTGTTAAGCAAGTCATTAGGAGAGAGAATTAAGAGTGATTGTAATTTCTTTATCTCTGTTCGACATTTCTTTGTAAACCTTTCAAGAAAACAATTAATAAAACACATTATTATTCATCTTCAAATGGATTGATTAAGCGAATTCGAGTGAGGTTTGTAGTGTAGGATTTCCTACAACTACATATTGATTAAAAATTAGGGTTTTGAATAAACGCTCCACGAATCATCATTCTGAGCAAGATTCAAACACTAATGAGTTCATGTTGATTCAGCAATCAACATCTGGATTAATCATACAATATTTGGTAGTCTACTAATATTTTATTGGGTCACGTTACCAATAAATAATTCGTCGAATTGGGCAATGCTTGCTCAGTTTCTCAAATATTGATCCAACTATCAATATTCAGTAATTTATCAGTAATTCGTCGAATTGAGCAATACTTGCTAAGTTACTTGAATATTTATCCAATTATCAGTAATTCATCATTGAATTTACAATTTTGCTAATACACGCAATATCAACGTAATACGTCTCAACAGACATGTGCAATCCATGAATCACTGGGCATTCGTCACTCATGCTCAATTCAACAAAACCTAGACCCATTGTCTAATCAGTCAACAACTGACTAATTAATACACGTCTGTCATGCAGAATCCACAATTCGTGAGACATCAATCACGCCACATGGGGGGATATCAATTAGGGTTTTGGTCTGGCGGTCTACGGCACGTGGATTCATCAACAATGCGAAATGTGAGTAAGTCATGCAAACGGTTGAAGGATTTAGCAAAGTAGTGGGTGAGTGATCAACCGAGTCTCCGCACGACCTGGAACTGGTTTCACCATGATCTCCCACTTTCCCACTCTTTCACTCAGGAAATTGTCACACTTATAAGGATCAATGTGTTCATTATTCTGATAATATAAATAAGTCTTTGAATCCATGATTGAGGACATCATCAGCAATCGTCTTCACATAAGTTCTCGAGTAACTACTCTCAATAATTCATCAATCTATCAGAACTTATTTTGAACTCATCAGTTCACAAAATTTGCAGAAACCTTCAACATATCCACAATCCTTGATCATCACGGATCCCACGCAATTTTCAGCTTCCCTCCTACAGATCAACCCATCTCCCTCTTTGCGACCGAATTAACTATGGAACGGCCATTTGCTTGGTTTAGGCCGGAGTCCTACAGATTGATCTCTCAAATCTAAGCACTCCCTTTGCAGTGCATCTGTGTGAGGTTGAACAGTTTTCTAGGTTGAGAAGTCTCGACAGCACGCTCGTATCTTCACTTCCCTAAAAACCAGCGAATCATTTTTCCCCATCTACACAAGCCAAAGGAGAAGCAAAAGCTACACGAAAAAGTTACAAAAATTTTCTCGTAAGACCTCAATATGGGGCAGCAAGTTACTATTTAAAACCTCTACTTAGGGAGGATGGGACTATGGTTGTGGCGTGTCAACTTAGTTCGCTCAATTGTGCGACCTAAGGACTACACAATGTGTAAGAGGCGACCATAAGCCATAACACGCATCATAACTGGGGTATCCTGGGAAAGTTACTTATATTTGGGTGAAAGAAAAGCCCATCCACGGGAGACCACTGAGAACGAACCACTCAATGAATAAGTTCTCCAGTATAGGGTGTAAAACCAGACCAGTGGAGATAGAAGAAGGCCTGGTACATGTGATGCACCCAGTCCAAAAAAAAAACCACTTAGGCTGTGATCTCATGCCTAATAAGCCACTTAGACGAAGAGCATGGGGTTGCGACAACAATGGTCGTTGCATAACTGGATGGGAGGGCCCAACTGAAATGGTTAGGGGTGACTTCCTTGAAAGGGAGATTCAAAGGGAATATAAATGGACGGCACCCTCCACTAGGGAGCTGAATTGTGTCAAAGACGGCAATGTGTTGGGGCTTTTTACTCATGGGAGTATCTAAGGCATGTGATATTGTCGCAGAATAACCTGAGGAGGTAAGAATACTAACACAGTTAAGGCGAGATCGATGCCAATGACTCGCAAAATCATATGGAACTGAGATTTCGTCGCCCAATGTTGAAGACCCTACCCAAGGTGACCATAAGTCCTTTAAAGTTCTATGTAGGGAAGTAAGTAAGTTAAGACCTACTTACTATTCAAGATCGTACTTAGGAGGAAGTTAAGACCTATAAAGATCGTACGAATATAAACTATTCAAGGAACGCGAAGGGAGCCGGGGCAATAAAAAAGGTCGCGCCAGGACAATACAAAGTCGCACCGATGCAAACGAGGAATCACATTAAAGCGCGAACAAAATAAAGAGGGCATCTCTTTATTCAGCTAAGCATTATACTTGAAACAAGTCTTAAGATTTATCACCTAACATGCTAGCATAGCTGCACAATTTAACATCCATATAAACTCTTAAAACTGGAAGATACACCTCCCATACATTGATATCTAGCATTAATCACAATGAACAGCTCTGCACTATAATCGTAGACTCACATAAGTAAAAATTTGTATTCTCCGGCCTTAGGTTCTTAAAGTATCCACCTCATGCACATACGACATTAGCATTAACCATGCCAAATCCAGAACAGTATTTAAGGTTATAATCCTCCCTCAAAGATGGAAAGCAGAGTCAAGTATGGGGATATTATGCTTCACACCTTTTCAATCAGAAACCTTAAATACCATGAGGCGCATTTTTACGTGAATAATATAAAACGTCGAATAAACAAGTTTCATATACACATCTACTTTGATTCAAAATTTCTAATAATGGGGAAAATACGGATTAAAAGTCATATTATGCCCCCCAAGCTTGGGAGCGCCCAGAAGAAACCATTCAACCAAGAATAAAAGTGTTTGAAAAAGAACACAGTCAAAATGCCGCCCAATCACGAGAAGGAGAAGTTACTTGCGAAGAATATTTGGCCTCAGGTTGCAAAACACCACCTTGAGAAGGCGAAGCAGGCCCTTGATCATCTCCAACAACGCGAGGAGATTGGTGCTCGCCCTGATCACCATCAGCATCAGCTTCGTCGGATTCATCCCCCCCAGCGAACTCGTCCTCCAAGATAACATCCTCCTCGTCAATTTCTTCCTCAGCGCTGGATTGCTCGATAGCCTCCTCCTCATCAACCTCTTCATCATCACTAAACTCGCGCTCCACAGGCTCGTCATCAGAAACAGAAAAATCAGGAAAAACCCTAGTAGGAAGATTGTTCTCGGCAGTAATGCGATCAACAGTATCCCTAGTAACCTTATTGCAAAGCCTTTGCTCCTGACGATTAGAATTAGCAAGTTGGGACTTCTTGCAACGCCTCAGCAATGCATACATAGCTTTCATGTCCTCCTTGTACTTCCAAACCTCTTTCTTTACGCGAAAAACCTCATTGTTCGCCAAAGAAAGCTTCTCAGTTAAGTCAGCCACCAGCTACGAAGACGAACCATCACCGCCCTTGAACATCTCCGACTCTCGTTGCGAATTCTAAAATTTTCCCAACAGAGTCTCCAACTCAGCCTTCAAATTTCTCTCATTTTCTGCGAAGAACAAAGATAAGTCAGAACATGTAAAGAAGAAAAAAATTACAAAACCAAGACAAGCTATCAGGGACACCTTCTTTGTACATGATCACAAAATCTAGTATCTTCTGGTGTTGTTCTACCCAACTAACATGTTTAGTAACCGCGACCCTATTCTCCTAGATTTCACCTAAGGCTTTATCAAAATCATCATTGCCTTCGATTCTAAGACGATTCTAATCTTCTCAAGAATCACGTGAATTTCATGGTTTCCCTTTTGACAATCCTGAAGATCCCTCGCCCCATCTTCAATGATCCCATTCTTCTTGACTATAAAAATGGTTTTTTCATTATTCAAATGCCTAACAACATCTCGAAGACGCCGAGCACGAGATCTGGAAGATCTTAGAACAACAAATAACTTCCTAAACTCAAGTTTAAGGTGCTCATACTTTTTCTTATAATCTACTGCATCATCTTCGATGTCATTCTCCTCATGCTCGGCCAGCAAAAATTCCTGCTTAAGAGAATTAAAGTGCACCAGGAGAGCATCCCTATCTACAAGGAACGGCTAGATCAGACAGATCGAAGACCTCTGCAAGGAACCTTATGACCCTCAACTAAGGAATTCACCCCTAAGAGACTACCAAAAAGAAAAGCAACGGAAAAGAAATGCGAGAACCTACCTGCTAATAAGTCATTCCGAACTCGATCAGCCTTGGCCGCACTCACGCTAGTAGTAAGCTCTACATTGAGCCTATCGCGATCTTTTTGGAGAAAGAAAATTTCTCCTTGAAGATCGCCAACTTTGGTCTTAAGAGAAGAGATCTGAGTACTCTAGACACGGACCATCATGTTGTATTTTTAACATGGAATTTTTATTTTTCTGTTGTTTTTTGTGAATTTGTTGTGAATTTTTTGTTTGATACTGAGAAGAGGATGAAGAAACAATGTTTTTTTAGAACAACAACTTCAAATTGATGATGTAGACATGCTTTTTTTTTGTTATACATTATGTATAACTTGAGGTTACACATATATATCATGTTGTATTTTTAGCATGGAATTTGTATTTTTCTATTATTTTTTGTTTTTTGTGAATTTGTTGTGATTTTTTTGTTTGATACTAAGAAGAGGATGTAGAAACAATGTTGTTTCAGAAGAACAACTTCAAATTGATGATGTAGACGTGTTGTTTTTTGTTACAGTATGTGTAACTTAAGGTTACACATATTTATCTTGTTGTACTTTTAGCATGTGTAACTTGAAGTTACACATATATATCATGTTGCATGTGCATTTGTAAACAATTGTAGCATTTGTATCTTTAAGACACATTGTATCTATTGCTTTATGCATATGATATATTTCTCATGTTGAGTATGTTGACGACTCATCTAATGTTTAGCTTGTTGCATAGGATATATTTTTCACGAGGGGGAAACACCCCCGAGTGAATTGCGTTCGTTTGATTTTTGATATTTTTATTGTGTGTTTGTATTTTTCATGGCTGTTGTGAGTTGCATGGAACATGGGACATGGAAACTTCAGATATTGGTTTGTTTTGGTTTGGAACATGGAAACTTCCAATAAATATACCAGGGTTTAAAGATGCAGCTGATCTTCATTTTTGTTATACATGCATCACAAGTCTTTTTGGCTCATTTTTTTTTTTTGCATTGATTTGTTGTTGCTTTAATAGCAAGTACGAGTTTTGTGACCCAAATTCAAATTTTTGTTCATACAATTTGTACTTGAGAATATTCTGATTGTTATTGTTGTGAAAGACTTAAAAATGAGAGTTGTAATGGATAAGAAAAAACAGACTCAGAATGGAACAAGTTATATTTATGTGAAACTGCGAGATACACATGCTAATTGGATGTGTAGATGCAAGTTACACATGCTTACTGGGTGTGTAGACACAACTTACACATGCTAAGTGGATATGTAGACGAAAGTTACACATTCTAATTGGATGTGTAGACGAAAGTTACACATGCTAATTGTAAAAAAATAAACTCAGTGATGGAAAAACCCTGTATAAAATACAAAAAGCTATATGGATGTGTAGATGAAGGTCACACTTGCTGATTGGATGTGTAGCTATAAGTTACACATGCTAATTAAACAGACTTAGACTTGTAAAATCCCTGAATCAAATACATAAGCTATATGGATGTGTAAATGCAAGTTACACATGCTAATTGGATGTGTAAACGAAAGTCGTACATGCTAATTGAAAGAAAAAAACATTCTCAACTTTAACAAACTATATCTATGTGTAAATCATGAGTTACACATGCTAATTGGATGTGTAGATGCAAATTACACATGCTTATTGGGTGTGTAGATACAAGTTACACATGCTAAGTGGATGTGTAGACGAAAGTTACACATGCTAATTGGATGTGTAGACGAAAGTTACACATGTTGTACCTCAACACATAAAAAGTAACAAAATTATAGTTATAGACATAACAAATATCTAGAACAAAATTGCATTTGATTGAACAATATCATTAATAATCCTGGCATTTTTAGGGGCAACCCCAAAAGAATTAGGGGCGACTTTTTTATTCTCAACCCATATACACCGTTTAAGGGATGTCCAAAAACGCGAAGAATACGTTAACGCCCTTACATAATCAGAAGCTATTTTGTGCTCGATTATTATAAAGAAATCGGAAGCTTAGTAACAATATTATACTACCGATTAATATCGATTTTGTGCCAAACTCGTATCCGGCTTCTATAACAATCGGTAGGAAAAAGAACCTCACGAGACTACCGATTGTTAAAGTATAAAATAAGAAATCTTTAGAATTTTGCAATGGTGAAATTTGGGGCTTCTTATCGAACTATTTATTGATAAGACCTCTTCAAGCAGGATGTAAGCTAAACGATTTAGGGCTTCCCATAATAGGGATGGTAAAAGTAACAATTCCTACCGATTATGGTAGATTTCAAATTTCCTACAATGAAGGATTATAGAAAATACTCATTTTGTGGCAACCTATAATCGGAAGGTTGGGTAATCTATTTATCTTCCGATTATGGCTACATCCAAAAGGCGAACCAAATGGTTATGGTTGGCTCTGTACCTTCGAAACTATGGAATTTGGCAAAGGTTCAATTTGGGACTTCCAATAATCGGTAGGTTATAAGTGACCCCCTATACCGATTTTGGGATACTCAACAATCGGTAGCTAATGAGGTGGTATTACCTACCGATTAATAACCGTTTGACAGATAAAACCAATGTCAACCTAAATTCATTTCATTTCATTTCTTTTCAACTTCAAATCATCTTCTCCTCCTCTGATTGCAGAGAGGAAAACTTTCCCTCTCGTTCAACTCCGCGCTATACATCGTTAATCGTCGAATCGAATCATCGTCGATTATTCTCTATAAAGATGAAAGAAAAGGAACGTAAGAAAGCTCGAACCAAAAACGTAGTGCGCGGTGAGGATCCGAATATTGGATTGCATGCCCGTAATAAAAAGGTTTTAACTCACGAACCCGAAGAACACGAAGAAGATGAAGTCCCCGATGTAGGCAATACTGATAGCCAAACTCTCAGGCAACTTAAAATGTCGCCGATTAGGTAAGATTCTACCATTAATTTGGTTTATATTGCTTCAATTCGACGAATCCATGTTTGTTGTTTTTAGGGTTTTCGGTTATTACCCAGATTCGGTAGGTTAGTTATTGTTTTAAACTTCCGATTGTGGTCGAATTCTTCATTTCACAAGAACATTTGTCATATTCGGGTGGTAAATATTTAGGTTGCCTACCGATTATAGAACGTTTTTTTCATTACTGAGGCCTAAATCGATCATAATCGGAAGTTAATTGTGTTTTTGCCTTCCGAATATACTAGGGAAGAACAAGTATTAGAGACGCAATAATCGGGTGATATCTTTTGTAATTTCTTTCTGATTGTTTAGGCTGAACCACTTGAGTAATTTCTGGACACAAAGTGATGCATATTCGGTAGAAATTAGTTTTGTGAGGCTTCCGATTGTGATGTATTCGGAAGGGTGAACTTTTTATGACTTTCAATTATTGGTATTCGGAGGGTTCTGTTGAATTTAGCTTCCGATTATTGTGTGTAGATAAACATATTCGAACACCAAAAAATTTCTTTTGTTTCCGATTATATGTATTCGGTAGCTTTAGGTGAACTGATATTTACGATTGAGCGTAATCGGAGGCAATTGGTTAACTCAACCAACCGAATATGTATATTCGGGAGCGTTGGTTTTACATTAACTTCCGATTATATAGTTTACTAACCTGTTGTACTTTCTTTTGTTGTTTAGGGATATGCGAGGTAAAAAAATTGAAGATGCAATTGTCTCAGCTAGTGCAAGGAAGGAAAGGCGTCAGAACCTGTCAGCTAGTGCAAGGAGAGCTAGGACTGCTAAAGCCGCTTCAAGTGCTCAAGATAGAACTCAACAAGCAAGTCAAGAAGGTGTTCAACCAAGTTCCCCTCAATCAGAACCGGTTCAAGAAGGTGTTCAACCAAGTGCCTCTCAATCACAACCAGTTCAAGAAGGTGTTCAACCAAGTGCTCCACAATTACAAGCAGAAATTCAACTAGAAGCACCCGAAGATAGAGTACCAGAAGTAGGACAACCTAGTGGTGCGCAAGATGAAGGAGAAGCCTAAAATAAAAATCATTTTCGAAAGAAAGCGCAACACCTTGTCCCACAAAGAATGAAGGTGCGGGATATTCCAGAAGGTGTAATCCTTAGGCTTCCGGAGGATGGAGGACCATTGTTATTTGGATACAAAGACTCCTGGGCCAAAGAAATATATGAAACCAAGGTAATAATCGTATCCATTTTATTTACCTATTATCTTTTTCTTCGTAATAGTTTTAAGGGTTATAGTTTTAGTTATTCTAAAAAAAATTTAACTTGTCATGTGTTTAATAGTATCATTCCGATGCGGTTCGTATACTCAAACCGACCGACGCACCAACTAAAATGCTAGATTGTCCCTTGAAGGATGAATGTGAAAGGTTCAAGAGAATTATTACAAATCCTGGGTTGGCTGATGCTGCGGAGAACTCTATGTTGGAACATGACCGGATGGCTATATCGGCGTTTGTGGAGAGACTTTATCCTGAGATCAACACCTTCCATATGACGTTTGGGGAGATGACGATTACCCCAGATGATGTTGTGCAGATTGTTAGAATCCATGTCCATGGCAAAGGTGTTAGGGCTGAGTTCACAAAACAGTTGGAATTGACCAAACTTTATGCTCTAACCAAAAAGTGTTTGGGTTGGGATGAAGAAACATCAACAACTGAGTTCAAAAGATGCATGAAGTATAGAACTAGACAGTTCAACATGGGTACTTTGATGGATATGTTCAAGGGCACCAAGGAAAAAGAAGAGAAAGGAACTTTAACTGATGAGCAAGTCAACCACGCGGCCACCGCATATCTCATATGTGTATTGTATGTGTCATTTTCCCCAATACCAGTGGTAATCGGGTCGACGCCAACGTTTTACAACTTCTGGATCCTCTCGATAAAGTGCATGAGTACTCTTGGGGTACGGCATGCCATGCGTGGTTGATGGAAGAGTTTAGAAAGGCGTCGAGGCTTGGAATTAGCCAAGTGGCCGGGAACGTGAGTCTACTACAGGTATTGTTTATTAACTCTACATACTTAATTATTTTTTTACCATTGAAGAATCAATTTCCTAATACTTGCAAAAATGACAATATAGACATGGATCTACGACCACTTCCCTATCTTGGGATTGGCCAATGAAAACCCGGCGTGGGCGAAAGGTGACCCTAGAGGAACAAAATACGTCTTCGATGACAACCATTCTAGGACGAAGGAGCAGCAGCTGATTCATTTAGGGAGATTTTGGACTCACTGAAAGCCCAAGACGTATGCTTTGATCCATACAAGGAAGATGAGCTGATGGACATATCGTGGGTCGGTCCGATTTGGTCCTTTATTTTGGACCGTTGTGGCACCCCACAGGATATGTGATGTACAATGCTTCAAGGGTGATGCGACGACACGATTTTGTACAATGTATACCAGAGGAGAAAATCCATGGAAATTTCACTTTGGATCTGGAGAACTGCGAGTTTGATAAAGATTTTATCACGGTGGTTTACAAGGATACACCATCCTGTAAATTCCATTGGGATAGAATGGCGCATTACTTGATCAACCAAGGAAGGGAAGCCAACCAAGGTTTTGAAAATGCTCCCAACTATATGGATTGGTACCAGAATGTTTCTCATCTTCGTGTAATCCGTGATCTTAAACCAAAGCCAGCTTCGTACAAGAGTATCCTCAAATAGAAACCTGCGGGTTTTGGTAGATTGGTACGTATTGTTTTGTTAATTTAGTTTAATATTATGGGTCAAAATAGAGTAATAACCGTTTGATGGTATGCTATGTTTTAAAACAGATGAGAAGGTTCAAGCGTTTGTCCAAATGGTGCACTGATTGCATAAAAGCCGGAGAACCTGTGCCACTTGAGAAGATAAAAAAGCACCAAGAGTTGATTGATAACGTTGACAATGAAGATTATGCATCTCAGTTTGGGGAAAAAGGAAAGCAACCTACAAAGAAGGTGACCAAAAGAACTCGGGCGTCATCGAGCACTCAAGTTGATGAAACCAATGATGATGTTGGTCCAAGTCGTAGAGGTAGTAAAGCTCGCAAAGTCAAAGCAAATAGGAAAAACTAAACTCTCGGTGTTTTGTTAACTTTATGGATAACTTTGTTTATGTCAGATTTAACTTTGTTTATGTTGGATTATAAGTTGGTACGTTGTGTTTATGGTTTGTGAATGGTTCGTTTTATGAATTATGAATGGTTTTATTGCTATCTTTATGCATTTAACGATGACTCGCAAGCGAATCACATGCAGAGATATGAAACTGTTGAATTTTATACAAACAATCGGAAGGTTATTTTATATACATAGCTCCCGATTCTGGGGATATTGCAATTTTATTGTCAGAATCGGGAGCTATTTATATTATGTACCTACCGAATCTGGGGATTTTGCACAAAAAAACATCGATTCTAAGATTATGAATTTCGTTGCCTACCGATTATGCTTTGTGAACAAATAATTTTTGTTATGTAACCAAACCACACCATATTCGGGAACTAATGTAACTTATTAAACTTCCGATTATTATCATCGGTAGGGTTAGTTTATATTATTCCTACGATTATTCTATGTGAAGAAAATTTTGTTTTTTGTATCCAAACAACACCATAATCGGGAACTAACATGATTCCTTAGCATCCGATTATGACACTCTAAAGTCCTTTGTGATCTGTAACCAAACAACACCATATTCGGTAACGCGTTGAACTTCTTAAACTTCCGATTACAGTATTCGGTAGGTTTATTTTATATGTTTCCTTCGATTATGACAATGTGAAGAAAACTTTGTTTTCTATATCCAAACAACATAACATTCGGAAATTAAATTAACTCATAAAGTGTCCGATTATGGTAGCTTTCAAAATTTGAATGGGGCCACCCATAATCGAGAGGTTTTGTAACCTATTGGTCTTCCGATTATGACTACATCCAAGTTTTGGTGAATCTGGGGCCACTTATAATCGGTAGTGTTATAAGTTTGATAATCTACCGATATGGCAGATTTCAAAATTTGGAAAAAAAGGATTTTAGAAAAAAATCATTTTGGGGCAACCTATAATTGGTAGGTTGTGGAACCTATTTGGCTTACGATTATGGCTACATCCAAATCACGAACCACATGGTTATGCTGGCTCGTACACTCAAAACCTATGGAATTTGGCAAGGGTTCGATCTGGGGCTCCTTATAATCGGTAGGTTGTTAAGTTGTTAACTCTACCGAGTATGGTATATTTCAAATTCCCTTATATGAAGGATTTTAGAAAAAACTCATTTTGGGGCAACCCATAATCGGATGGTTTGGTAATATATTTAACTCCCGATTAACGCTGCATCCAAAACACGAACCAAGTGGTTATGGCTGGCCATGTACACTCAAAACCTATGAAATATGGCAAAGGTTGGATCTGGGGCTCGTTATAATCGGTGGGTTATATAATTATATACCCTACCAATTATGGTAGATTTCAAAATTGATTACGTGAAGGATTTTAGAAAAAACTCATTTTGGGGCAACTTATAATCGGTAGTGTATGTTGATCGTTGTCGTATGCGTCAAAAATAATTTCACTTTCCTAAAGTATATGATAAGAAAGAGTTCGTTTCCACAGAGAGGCGATTGTAGTTATTATGTATTCAATTTCTTAAAGTAACCAATTGGGGGGATTTCTGATTTTTTAAGTAAACAATAAAAGTAATTAAAAGCAAAATAAATTGTAGAAAGTAATCAATGAGAGAAAGATATTGGTCAAGGAATTCATCTTCAATCTTAGACATGTGCTTGCATATATGATTAGAATTACAATTTAATCTCTTTTATTATCAAAAACCTAGAGAATCAAGAGAGCAAGATAACTTATTAATTTCCTAAGTTCATCAACACACACATTAGAGCTGCGTATGTGAATTCTACCTAAAGAATAACCTAACGCCTTGCACTAATTAAGTTTAATTCCTAGGAGCATTAAGTTTCAGAAATAGGCTAGTCAATGTAATTTTCATACATTGCGCATAACAATTCGGACAATGGTCAAACTCTACATATGATTACGAGAGTGTATCACTACAAACCGTAAACATATCATGCTACTTGTATTCAGGGTTATCGCTCGATGAAAAACCCTAAAATAGCTATGGACAAGGATGCAAGTTCAATTAATTGGCCACTTAACTAACCAAACATCTTAGTTCTATCACAATACATTAATCATGTGATTATTAAAACAGTAGAGATTTAAACGATAATCAAGAGAGAAAACTAATACATAACACAAGCACAAGTTTTAGAAATAGGACTACATCCTTAACCAATAATATAGAATGTAGCTACTCATAGCTATGGAGTTCATCACAAAAATATCAATTGAATAAAGAAGAAGATGAACAAAAGAAAACCCCAGTAGCGTAAACAAAGCGGCTCTCTCTTTTTATTCCAAGAATAAAAACGTGATTTCCAAAAGTTGTAGGACTTCTCTTTATAGCTCCTCTTGTTCCAAATTTAGGTCTAGTCTTCAAAGTCCATTAGATGAAAATCCACCAAGCCCATAAGTGAGAGAAACCCATGTAGAAAACATGCCCCAAAAATTGTCGCCGGAAAACTGGTATTATGGCCGGAATTCGGCCGGAGAAGTGATCGGAAAACGGCTCAGGTGGCCGGCAAAGTCCACCCTGGTCCACCGGTCAACGATTCAAATCGGCCGGTCAACTCGGTCAAGTCACCGGTTAAACCGGGTCAAGCACCGAAGTCATCGAGTCAGCACAGCAGCATCAGCTGAGTCTAGTTAGATTTGAGTCAGCTAAACTACTTGGCTGAATAAGCTGAGTGGCATTGGCATAGGCCATTGCACAGGCTAGAACTGTGCTGCACCAAGATTGTGCTTCACCAACGCATATCCAGCCCATGATGGCTGCTCATCTTACGCAAACTCACAAAACCATCATTAAATCCATTCTTGCAATCCCAGCTATGGCAGCTGGAACTACAACTTCTTATTATCACAAGCATCTGTCGCTTTAACTCCACCAGAACTTGCATCTGCAACTTTGGCTCATTCTGCTTAGTTTCAACTGTTTCTACTCTCCGCAACTATACAACATCATCTATAACTTCATGCCTATAATGCCTTCAGTTGCAATATATTCACAGCCTTCTAACCCAGCTGTAACCTCACTCACTCCATCTAGCCATCAATTGACTCATGCAGCAGTTCCGATAGCAGCTACTCATTGAACCTGAATGCAGCCCATTTGGCTTCAACAGCAAAATTTCTTGGTACAATCTCAGGCCTGCATTCCTACAACTATGTTCATATTTAGCTTCATTTGTAGCTACAATGTAACATGCCTGCAATACTCGTTTCCGCGACTCAGCCAACATCACTTCACTGCCAGCCAATTCTCAATTCCAGAACATCCCTGCAATTCTCCATTTGTTGTCTTGCAACAACACACGATCTCAAGCACAGAGCAAATACCCATTTCTCCAGTTCTGTTCAAGCTCATACCTGCAACACAAATATTCTCCTTTGCTCGAGCCACTTTTGCTGCTCTATCTCCAACTGCAGTTGACTCACAACAATAACATTGTCTTCATTTTCACTAGCTTCACTTGCAAGAACAACACCCCTATATCAGTCATAGTGGGTAGCAGCACATCCATCAGCTCTATCTTTATCTTGCACCTGCTTTCACAACAGCTTCATAAATCAATCTTTATTTCTCTTGGCTGCACTTACATAATCCCAGGTCATCACCAGCTACACCACTAACTTCCCTGCATTCATTATATCACCACCATCACTTCGGCCACCAGGTCATGGCATTAACACCATCTACATTTGTACTGAAACCTTCTCATTCTGTGACAACAACATCACAACTGCCATTTGAGTTGCAGCTCATCATTAACCCTTACTTGAGCCACCACCTGAAGCAAAAGCGACACCACCAACACTTCCATCTACTCTGGCAAGTTAGCTCAAAACACAAGGGAGCACTCCATTACCACCATCACTTTCCTTCTGAGCCATACCACCAACATCACCAGTCCTATCTGAGTCTTTATCATTCTCCAACAAATCTTCTTCCAGATCACCCTGTAACAGAATCGACCAAACCCAAATACAGCAAAAACCCATTAAAAATCATCACATTTGAATGCAGATTCAAAACCCATTTTTTTTCTTGTACTTTAAATATCAACAACACTCTCTATCAATTCATTTCCATCAAACCCTGATTTCTCACCAGTTTAATCTTCTCAAACCCTAGAATCCATTGAACCCATCTCTGCAATTCTCGGTTAGAACCACAAATCAGTCTCATCCCAGTTAATCTCAGCTTCATCTTCTCTCGATTCGTCAGCAGATTTCTCAATCAAACCCTAACTTCTAATTCCCGAGCAACACAACACAAGTACATGAACTCGAGCTTAATATTCGATGAGCAACATCATTCGTTCCAAAACCCTAGCTCTTGAGATCCCAAATTCTCTCAAATTACTCACCAGTTTCTTCCAATCTAGCTCCTTCTTCTCTCACAGAAACAACAGACTTGCAGGTACGGCAGGTATTTAGGCACCCCGGATAATGGATATGGGTCACCCAATGACAATTTGGCTAATAATTTTCACATACAAAGTTAGAATGACTTCTTTCTTTCGCCAGTGGCTTCGTCTTTTCGTTCTCTGCAAGATGACGAGAAGAAATCCTGGACTTGAGCGAGTCCCACTTCTTTTTGCTCTAATGACTCCAAAACACCTAATAACACTCAAAAGCAAACATAAGATACATAATTTACACAAAAACTCGCAAAGAAAGCATAAACAATAGATAAATATTAAGGCGTATATGACACCTATCAAATTCCCCCACACTTAGACTTTGCTAGTCCTCGAGCAAATCGAACAAAACAAAACTTATTCTAAAGGATACATACAACTCCGTGTCGTCGAGGTTACGGTCACTTTTAGCATAAATAACAAGCCTTTAAACCCCTAGGTGTCCCTAGTGGACGAGTTATAGTCTCTTGAGGGTTTACTAGAGATATACCCACAAAACCTACTTTTCCAACTTACTAGTTCTCCATAATGATAGCATCCAACGTGCTAAGAAGACATAGATATCTTCTGCACACTAGTCATAAGAAGTTAGACACATAAATGAACACAATCTCATCCTTAAAAGTTAAGAGAGAAATAACCATCCCTTCTCGAAAGAAATTCGGGTTCGGAGTGATCAAAAGTCTCGACTCTGCCTCACAAGAAAGGGTTTTATGAAGTTGCTCTCAATAATAAACAGCTTTCATACATGTGTACAGGTAGGAATGAAGAGAGAATCCTGCGACACGCTGAATGGTAGGAAGGTAGAAACCCTCCGAAGTATTTTAAAAACCCACATCTTTTATCATTTTTGAAAACCCATTTTTCTGACGATCTCTACGAAAGGAAACCAACCACTTAACGAAGGTGGGAATATGCTTACTTACCTCGTTATCCGTTTGACGTGCAGCTAGCACCACTCTCATAGCATCCATAGAAACGTCTTCGGTCTTCAATCGGTGTCTTCATCTTCGTCTTCGATCTTCAACTCTTGATGATAACTCTTTGTTTATGGGTGAAAACTACTCCTGCAGAATTTGGTAATTTGTGGTGTGGATGAGGAATGAATTTAAACCTTAAACAAATGCACTGCGCGGTGAGTGCTTGTAGATTCGAGAGATCAATCTGTGCAAGTCCGGCCTAAACCAAGAAATGGCTGTTCTAGACTTGTTTCGGTCACAAAGTGAAGGAGATGGGGTTGATCTTAGGGAGGGAAGCGAAGAAGGTGTTGAGAATGTGAAGGTGTAGACTTGCTTATGACTTGCAACAGGAAAGTGAACAAGCTTACGATTGGTGTAAACAGGCTCGATGTTTTCTTGTTGTTTTTCTCTGCTTTTCTCCCGTTGTTTGGAAATAGGGCGGAGAACCTATTTATACAAGTCATTGAGTCTTATTCACGTCTCTCGTGGGAAGTGGAGGAAGTGGAGTGATGGAGTAGTGGAGTTGTGCGTTGGTGATACACGACCAGCCTTGCCCACTTCTCCTGTTCATCTCTAACCGTCCATGACTTCCTAACACGTTCTTGTGTTGGCGCGTTGCACGCTGCACGCTGTAAACCTCCAGACCAATACCCCAGTATGTATCCGTGATAGGGTGTAGAATACATCCTATTTACTATCTATTGTTTATGCTTTCTTTGCTATTTTTCGTGTAAATTATGTATTTTACGCTTGTTTTGAGTTTTATAGCTACTTTGGAGTCGCACGGAGGAAAAGAAGAAGAAATCACCCAATTGAGCCAAAAGGGCAAAAATGTCATTTTACGGACGATTGATATATGGAGCCCGGTTAATGTTAAGGGGCAAATCTGTTGGAGGATCACTATACGCAGCCCAGTTGAGGTTAAGGGGTCGCCATCAAAGTTAGCCCTTATCAAAGGGACCAGACACTAAATAACCCCCCAACCCTAAATCGAGAAGAGTTATCTTCTCCCAATCGTTCTCATTCAAATACATTTGAGAATGAGTTGCCGCCGTTGTAAGATTGAGAGTGAGATCGAGATTGAGAGAGGAGAAATTCATAGAAATGGAGAAACGGTTTGAAGGCACCAACCGAGAGAAGGAAGTCGGTGTTTAATTTGAAAGATGGGTGAGGGTTTGTCTGAAATCAAGAGAAGAAGAAATTCACAGAATCGTTGCCATTAATGGTGTTCTTGAGGTTCAAGTAGAAATTAGGGTTTGATGTCACAGAGAAGAAGTATAGAGAAAATGGATACGATGATGTTCAAACCCAAGTGAAATAGGGATGGAGACGTTGTCGCTTTGCTCTCGAGTTGATGAGAAGGAACCGATGGAGCTTCCATTGGATTCAATTTGGGTGTTGTGTGGAGAAGAACTGAGACGAGAAGAAGAAGGAGAAGTCATGGGTTTTGGTTTGAGACAAAGATTACAGGGTCATGGTGGGTTTGATGTGAAGATGGTATTTGAAGATTTGAGATGGACAAGATAGGTCCGATAATATGGGGGTTACCGGAGTCGATGGTGGTGATGAAATTGCTGGTGATTGCCATGGCTTCTCGGTGGTGTCTTTATAAAGTGAATACCGGAATGAAGCTATTGAGCCTGCAGAACTGGGAGGTGGCAAGAGCCGGTGTGGTGCGATGGTTTGAATGAAGGGCTATATGAACTGAAGTTGAAATGGCTCACATTTGCGGGTGGTTTGATGATACTCAAAGTTGCAGTGGAATGCGGGTTCTAGATGCTTCATTGCGTGGAGATGGATGCCAAGGATATTGCAGGTGGCTCAAGTTGTGCAGGATCGAATTGAATGTGGTGGTGTCCTGAGTATGGAGATACTATTGAGTGGAAGAAATGGATTGAAGCTGCGGGTGAAGCCGTAGTTCAGGTTGTGTTGCGGCTGATTTGTGACAATGGGTCTTGAGCAAAATGGAAGGCAATGAGAGCTATGCTTCTTGTGATGGCTAGTTTGGGTTGTTGTTTGATTGAGTCAGCAGTGGGAATGATTTACAGGGCCACGATGGGGAATTGCAGTGGTTGAAATGACCGAGCTTTAGGCACGGGGGTTTATGAACCGAAGTCACAAGAAGTGGTTGCGGCAACATGTGTTGTTGATCGGAGTGCAAGCCGATGGCTGCAATACCCGAGAATTAAGAAAGACAAGAAGGTGATTGAGCCAATGGTGGAGGTTATGTGTGTGTTGCGGGGAATGGTGAAGTGTGGGTGCAATGCCTTGGTTTGAATGGCGCTTGAATGAGGAGCAGGATCTAAAACTCAAGGTGCTTTAAGCATGGATTTAAATGGTTCTGCAGTTGATTTGTTGGCAGTGTGCAGGAGACTCAGCCATCATGGTTGGAAATGAGAAGAAGACAGGGCCATCTTGGCCGTGATTACTTTGGCCTGTGCAAAGTGGCCTGGCTAGGACCAAACCGGCCCGAGTTAGCTAGTCGACTGGTTCCACTCAAATGACTCACCCCTTGACCCGCCGACTAACATTGACCGACGGTTAACCACTTTGACCGTTAGTCCTAACTGAGGACTCGACGGAATATTCCATCGAATATTCTCCCGACGGACAGAAATTTTCAAAGGCCCGGCATGCGACTATTCCTACCACAATTCCAGTTTTCCGGCGAGCCAAAAATTCCAGAATTTTCTATGGACTTCTCTCATGGGTGTGAAGACTTGGGCTAGGAATTGGATGGAGAATTGGACTCAAATTTGGAAAGAGAAGGTGGAAGAGTTGAGAAAAGCTTGGATTTGGAAATTGAATTGCAAAAGAAAAAGGATTTTATTCCTTGGAAGATTTGGAGAATATTGAAGCCTATAAATAGAGAAGTTTTCTACAACTTCTACACACCTCTCTATACACACACACACCTCTCTACACACACAATTCTATTCTTTTCTTATTCTTTGTGTGAACTCTTTAACATGAGTAGCTAATTTTATTGATTGAGGATGAATTCCTAGTTCTTAATATGATTTGAGTTTTTGTTTTCAATTCTATCTTGAAGTTTTTCACATGATTATCGTTTGTTTTTACTAATAGGAGTGATCTTAAAGACATTCATGATTGATTGATAGATTGTTTGGAGTGCACGCTAAATTGATTTGTTAATTTGATCTAAAGCTAGTGAAAGTTAGGAGATAAGTAATCGTTTCTTGACTCTTTACATAAGTAGCAAACACGAGACCTTGCGGAGGGATTCCGTGGAGCAATTGTGTGTAGAAACAACGTTAGCAAGTAGACCTTGATCTAAGAGTCTAACTACTAATATTAACCTAATAAGTTCATAAATCTTAATGCGTTTATTTAAATTACATCTAGAGTGAGCTACTACTAGGTGGTTTGGTAAATAGAATCCGTTAGTCGAGAACTTCCGTGTCCGGTGATACAAGGGATTTAGGGGTTTAGCACTGAGCTAGCTGCTTTACCTACGGTTGGTGATAATTTGTGACTAATAACAAGTAGAAAAGAACATAACTTTAATCATTGTTTTGCAACGAAGAAGGATTCCTTGATCTTGTCTCTCTTATTGCTTTCATCTTTCAACTTTCGATTTTAATTGCTTTGTTTATTTTCTTTGCTTTTACACCCCCTTTATTGACAACTTTTACAACTAAGATCTCTTGCTCCTCGTGGGAACGAACTTGACTTCCATTATATTATTTTTAATTGAGTGGAAACATTGATTAATTTGATTGCACCTACGACACGCATCAAATTTTGGCGCCGCTGCCGGGGAGCAGCGGATGATTTTAGTTGTTTTTATTTTTCTTTTTGATTTATTCTTGCTTTGTTGGATTCTATACCGTATCTAACTTAAGTTTTTGAGAATCTTATTTCAGGTATCGGTTTTCCATGTATGGTGGACAAGAGCAAGCATATTACAACAATCAATACGGTTTTCAACCTCAACATTATGACAATTTCCAACCATCCTTAGGATACAATCAAAACCAATATTTTGGCTATGATAAATTTCCTACAGAACCTTATGGATATTCTCATACATATCAACAACCTTATGACGGGTATGTAAGTGGACAAACACACGGATGGAAGGATAGTTATGCATCTAACAATTTGGTTTCTAGTAATTTGCAGACAGAGAATTTGGAATATACTCCTCTTCATCGTGTTTTTCCTTCACTTTTTCCAAAAGAGGAGATACAGTCTAGAAACTCTATCAACGGTGGTAAGCGTGTGAACGTCGAGAAACTTGCAGAAATTATACAAATTGGAAGATGATGGGGACTCGGAAGAGCTTGTCGCAGAAATTAGTAGGACCATTCATATGGAACTTAAACGACGTCTAGATAAAGGTAATGAAACCGATGACGATTCTTATTATGGTGAGTCCGAAAATGAAGATGATTGTGTTGAAAAGGACCAACCTTTGGAGACTTTTGATGACGCTAGTGTAGCTTACTCGAGCCTTGATCTTAATAATGATCAAACACCTATTCAAAAGGTAGAGCTTGAGGAAGATGCATTTATTGCTTGGAAAAATTTCTTAGGGAAAGATGGGAGTCCGCGGAAGTGTATGAACGTTCCGACAATGAGGAAGTTATTCCAACTCCGGATCATAATAACGATCCTTCACCTATTCAAAAGGAGGAGATTGGGTGTGACTTACCTATTGTTATAAACGGTGTAACACCCGCACAAGAAGATCTTACAATCTATACCGATGAAAATCATTTTAGTGAATGGCCCGATTCCGATGATGAGAATGTTGAAGAGATGATGCTAGAGGATGAAACCACATTCATTGATTTTGTGGAAGACCCAATTGAACTTGCCAATGATTTTAATGATGCCGAGACTTTGGTTAAGGTAGAAAACGACGAAGAATGGTTGCAAGGTTTAATAGAGGACCACGATATACAAGAGGTAAGTAATTCACTCAATTTTTTAAGGATGAAGAGGATTCTATAATACAAGAGATTGTGCAAGGTTTGTCTAACCCTTTGCCTATTGATTCTTCTCCTTTACCTCTTATTGGTTTGAATGTATGTGCTTCGAAAGTATTTTTGGATGATTTTGTTTCTAAATATCCACCATTGGAAACACATGATGCTAACACTATGCAGATTTGCCAAGAGGAATACATGGAAGTTCCAAAATTCTATGTTCTTTATACACTTCCTAGTGTGGACGAGAATAAGTGTGGGGGAAATTTCTATCGAGCGATAACATCACTATTGTTTTCTTGTGCTAATATTTGTATGGAGTTATTGTTTGCAAAACAGGTATTATGGGTGGATCCTCAAATTTTCCGATTGTTAGTATATGGGGAATGAATCTTACCAGAGCCAAGTCGGGCCGTCGACTTTAAAACAAGCGCTTAATGGGAGGCAACCCATAGGTTTTGTATTTCTTATTCTTTTTGCTTTTTGTTATTTCTTTTTCTTGTTTCTTATCATGTTAAAATTTCCCACCTTGACTTTACTAGGAGGATTCAATTACATTGAGGACAATGTAAGGTTTAAGTGTGGGGAGTGGTTAAGCATGTTTTTAAAACAAAAATTACAAAAAAATTAAAAAATTTGAAAAAAAAAAAAAAAAATTCATAAAAACTCCAACTTTTAAAGATTTTAGAGTCACTAGCATATTTCTAGGTATGTTTACATAGAGATTTTGACCGACATAATTGAACTTGGAAATGTTAGAGAACTACATTCGGATTTCTTGTTGTTAGAGTGTTAAATAATGGATTTAATCATGCCGGTGATGCGAATTTGGTGCAGGAGAAGAGCGTTATAGAGAGTTGCCGATCAATCATTAGTGGAGACTACCCGTATTCATATCATGTGAGGCACCACTGCCAGAATTCTTCCATCTACTAAAGAGCTTCTTTTTGAGTGTGTGTCACCGTACGTTAATTCCGGGTAGAATGGTGAGCTACCCAACCTCCCACCAATAAAGCACTACTCTTTGATCTCTTGAGTGCTAATTTTGTCAATCATGAGGGTGACGTCCATGGATGAAAGCTTCCTTCTTGTAGTTCGATTTGCAGTTAGCACCATTCTCTCTCTCGACAACAACGGATCCATAGAAACACTCTCATCATCAACAAGGAGCGACATCAAAATCTACAAGGAAAGTTGGAAAAGTTTAAGGTTTATAAGCAACGGAACAAGAAAAAGAGCAAATTTCAAATACAAGTAAAGCAACATACAAATGAGCGGATTTTACATATATGTTGAGGACTTACAATACAATGAGGTAATTTTATATCCAAGTATGAAGACTTATTTACAAGAGCAAAGAATATCAAAAGGTGAGAATTTTTGAAGTTTATGATTTCAAGACGATACAAGTTGTGAAGAATCAAGCGGTAAAATACTTCTCCCACGGCCATGGTTGTATTTAATTTCTCTTGTTTCAAAAAATTAAAAAAAAAAAAAAACAAGAGAAATATTTGTTTTGTTAATAAGCCGTGGGGAAGGAAAATCTATAAGGAAGTTTCAAGCGACAAGGATTTAAGGTAAAAAGGTTACAAATTGTTATGGATTTATGAAATTCAAGAGTTTATCATCAATAGTTGAAACCGAAGACGAAGACCAAGAAGATAAAGACGAGGAGCGGAAGACGTTTCTATTGGATGCCGTGAGAGTGGTGTTATCATAATTGGCGATCGGATGTGAAGGCGAGTAAGTAATCTCATCCTCGATAATAGTGGTTGATTTCCTTTCGTAGAGATCGTCGAGAAAAATGGTTTTTCAAAATATTAAAAGATGTGGGTTTTTAAAAATATTTCGGAAGTTGTCCTTCCCACCATTCAACGTGTTGCAGGAATTCTCTCTTCATTCCTACCTGCACACATGTGAGAACCATAAAAAAGTCAGTCTTTTTGAGTGCAATTATCATAAAATCCTTTTTGGTGAGGCGAAGTCGAGGCGAAATGCTTATTGATCGTTTCTCAAACACGCATTCTCTCATTATGGTGTGGTTATTTCTCACTCAACATTTAAGAATGAGAATATGTTCTTTAGTATTTCTAACTTCTTATTACTAGAATGCAGAAACTCTATGTCCTCATAGCTCTTTGGATGCTTGGGACGCTTGAACGCTTTGAAGTTGTGAGTTTTCGGTTTGATTTGCTCGAGGACTAGCAAAGTCTAAGTGTGGGGGAATTTGATAGGGTGTAGAATACATCCTATTTACTATCTATTGTTTATGCTTTCTTTGCTATTTTTCGTGTAAATTATGTATTTTACGCTTGTTTTGAGTTTTATAGCTACTTTGGAGTCGCACGGAGGAAAAGAAGAAGAAATCACCCAATTGAGCCAAAAGGGCAAAAATGTCATTTTACGATTTGATTGATATATGGAGCCCGGTTAATGTTAAGGGGCAAATCTGTTGGAGGATCACTATACGCAGCCCAGCCGAGGTTAAGGGCTGCCATCAGGTTAGCCCTTATCAAAGGGACCAGACACTAAATAACCCCCCAACCCTAAATCGAGAAGAGTTATCTTCTCCCAATCGTTCTCATTCAGCCCATTTGAGAATGAGTTGCCGTTGTTGTAAGATTGAGAGTGAGATCGAGATTGAGAGAGGAGAAATTCATAGAAATGGAGAAACGGTTTGAAGGCACCGAACGAGAGAGAAGGAAGTCGTGTTTAATTTGAAAGATGGGTGAGGGTTTGTCAAATCAAGAGAAGAAGAAATTCACAGAATCGTTGCCATTAATGGTGTTCTTGAGGTTCGAAGTAGAAATTAGGGTTTGATGTCACAGAGAAGAAGTATAGAGAAAATGGATACGATGATGTTCGAAACCCGGTGAAATAGGGATGGAGACGTTCTTTGCTCCGAGTTGATGAGAAGGAACCGATGGAGCTTCCATTGGATTCACCGGGTGTTGTGTGGAGAAGAACCGAGACTGAGAAGAAGGAGAAGTCAGTGGTTTTGGTTTGAGACAAAGATTACGGTGGTCATGGTGGGTTTGATGTGAAGATGGTATTTGAAGATTTGAGATGGACAGATAGGTCCGATAATATGGGGGTTACCAGTCTCGATGGTGGTAATGAAATTGCCGGTGATTGCCATGGCTTCGGTGGTGTTTATAAAGAATACTGGAATGAAGCTATTGAGCCGCAGAATGCGGGAGGTGGCGAGCGAGTGTGGTGCCGATGGTTTGAATGAAGGGCTATATGAACTGAAGTTGAAATGGCTCACATTTGCGGTGGTTTGATGATACTCGGGTTGTAGTGGAATGCGCTTCTAGATGCTTCATTGCAGTGGAGATGGATGCCAAGGATATTGCGGTGGCTCAAGTTGTGCGGTGTCGAATTGAATGTGGTGGTGCTACTGAGGATGGAGATACTATTGAGTGGAAGCAATGGATTGAAGCTGCGGGTGAAGCCGTAGTTCAGGTTGTGTTGCGGCTGATTTGTGACAATGGGTCTTGAGCAGCGGAAGGCAATGAGAGCTATGTCACGTGATGGCTAGTTTGGGTTGTTGTTTGATTGAGCTGCACTGGGAATGATTTACAGGGGCCAAAGATGGGGAATTGCAGGTGGTTGAAATGACTGAGCTTTAGGCACAGGGGGTTTATGAACTGAAGTCACAAGAAGTGGTTGCAGCAACATGTGTTGTTGACTGGAGTGCAAGATGATGGCTGCAATACCTGAGAATTAAGAAAGACAGAAGAAGGTGATTGAGCCAATGGTGGAGGTTATGTGTGTGTTGCGGGAATGGTGAAGTGTGGGTGCAATGCCTTGGTTTGAATGGCGATTGAATGAGGAGCAGGATCTAAAACTCAAGGTGCTTTAAGCATGGATTTAAATGGTTCTGCGGTTGATTTGTTGGCGCAGTGCGGAGACTCGACCATCATGGTTGGAAATGAGAAGAAGACAGGCCATCTTGGCCGTGATTACTTTGGCTGTGCAAAGTGGCTCTGCTTAGGACCAAATCGGCCGAGTTAGCTAGGCTGACTCGGTTCTGACTCAGTGACTCACCCCTTGACCCACTGACTAACAGTTGACTGACGGTTAACCACTTTGACCGTTAGTCCTAACGGAGGACTGACGGAATATTCCATCGAATATTCTCCCGACGGACAGAAATTTTCAGGCGGCCGGCGGCGACTATTCCGGCCACAATCCCAGTTTTCCGGCGAGCCAAAAATTCCAGAATTTTCTATGGACTTCTCTCATGGGTGTGAAGACTTGGGCTAGGAATTGGATGGAGAATTGGACTCAAATTTGGAAAGAGAAGGTGGAAGAGTTGAGAAAAGCTTGGATTTGGAAATTGAATTGCAAAAGAAAAAGGATTTTATTCCTTGGAAGATTTGGAGAATATTGAAGCCTATAAATAGAGAAGTTTTCTACAACTTCTACACACCTCTCTATACACACACACACCTCTACACACACACAATTCTATTCTTTTCTTATTCTTTGTGTGAACTCTTTAACATGAGTAGCTAATTTTATTGATTGAGGATGAATTCCTAGTTCTTAATATGATTTGAGTTTTTGTTTTCAATTCTATCTTGAAGTTTTTCACATGATTATCGTTTGTTTTTACTAATAGGAGTGATCTTAAAGACATTCATGATTGATTGATAGATTGTTTGGAGTGCACGCTAAATTGATTTGTTAATTTGATCTAAAGCTAGTGAAAGTTAGGAGATAAGTAATCGTTTCTTGACTCTTTACATAAGTAGCAAACACGAGACCTTGCGGAGGGATTCCGTGGAGCAATTGTGTGTAGAAACAACGTTAGCAAGTAGACCTTGATCTAAGAGTCTAACTACTAATATTAACCTAATAAGTTCATAAATCTTAATGCGTTTATTTAAATTACATCTAGAGTGAGCTACTACTAGGTGGTTTGGTAAATAGAATCCGGTAGTCGAGAACTTCCGTGTCCTATGATACAAGGGATTTGGGGTTTAGCACTGAGCTAGCTGCTTTACCTACGGTTGGTGATAATTTGTGACTAATAACAAGTAGAAAAGAACATAACTTTAATCATTGTTTTGCAACGAAGAAGGATTCCTTGATCTTGTCTCTCTTATTGCTTTCATCTTTCAATTTTCGATTTTAATTGCTTTGTTTATTTTCTTTTGCTTTTTACACCCCCCCTTTCGTGACAACTTTTACAACTAAGATCTCTTGCTCCTCGTGGGAACGAACTTGACTTCCATTATATTATTTTTAATTGAGTGGAAACATTGATTAATTTGATTGCACCTACGACACGCATCAATCCCCCCAGTTTGTGACATGATTGATGTCTGGAATGTGTGGATTGTGGATCCACGAAAGATAGCATGTAATCTTCAATTGAATAATCACGTTATTCAGAAGTCGATACTTGTGAAGTATCGTGTGTATTTTATGCGAGTGTACTGCATCATGGTGTGGTAAAGTGATGGGTAATGACGCCTCACTGACCAATTAACTCCTGACCAGGGTTGTATAACCAGGCTGGTGAAGTTGGACGGATGAGATGATCTTTGAGACACTCATCTGCGACCGTTAATGAAATTCGGGTTTTGAAGAGGCGCGCAAGCATCACTCTTCAGCTTGGTCGAAACCAAGCATGGGAAGGATTTCGGAGAGGACTGACCGGGCGTGCATGTAGATAGCATGCCGGTGTACACGTCCATGTCTCACTGTCCCATGAAGGTGCGATCTAGGCCACTCAATTTGACCGGCAAAGAGGAGTGGTTGAGATCGATTTTGCAATAGGAATTTGATACCGCAAAAGGCCGCGCACCATGATCTTTTCCGGCGCGCGTTCCAAGACGACCTAACTTGGTCGGTCTTGGCCGATTGGTTTGACGTGAAGATGGTAGGCTGGTGTTCACGCCAATACCTGAATATCCCATTAAAACGTGATCCGAGCCACCCAAATCATCCGGCGAAGTTGAGCGGTCGAGATCAGTTTGTGGTTTGGGAGGCGTGGCCACGCTAGTTTGGGCGCACGTTTTGGATTAACCAGGCATGATATGCCTTGGACGAACACATGAGGAGGTAGATGGGCCCACAAAGTGGTCATGCTTGGTATGACCGGACTGTTAATCTAACTGGGACCCTCCATTCGTGCGGAGAAGATGGACGCTCATGATGCTCAAAACCCTAATTTTGGGTTTCAAAGCCGTGCGCCATCTCTTGTTTGGGCTACAATTTTGTCACGACCAAACATGGTTGGTTTTGACCGATTGGTCAAGTGTGTAGGCGGCCCACGGTGATCGTGTTGACATGCTCTGGGCCCTTTGAAAATACATCTACACCCTCCATCTATACCGTGAAGATGGATGGTTGAGACTCGCTTTGCAACACATGCAATATGCCGCAAACCCTAATTTAGGGTTTTCCCGTCCATAATGCTTGGTATGAACGGTTTCTTGGCAAGCTAGGCCAATGACCCACCATGCGGGTCGGCCGTGGGTATTCCATACCGCTTGGGGGTGATGGAATTGATCCGGGGTCATCCAATCATGCTTATGGAGTTGGATGATCTGCGATAAGATCATATCCTGACCGATACTTCGTCAATCCGGATGCTCAATCGGCTAGTATAACACACCGAGAGGGGCTCAATCGGGCTAGTATAACACACCGAGAGTCACCTGACGGGTATTTCGACATGGTTTCATTATAGTGCTTGGAGGTTCGTGTTACTCTGTAAGAGTAACACTACTGTCATGCCACACCGATAATGAGTAGTCTTTGGAAATATAAGGCTGATATGAAATTCACAGAAGGGATTGTTGCCACATGCTCCAACCTCGGAGGAATTTCATGTATTCACGTAATGGGATTGTTGCCACATGCTCCATTCTTGGTGAATTAAGTGAGGGAGTATCCAACACTTATTAATGGCTTTATCTTTTACAAGATGTCAGCGCATAGTTTTCTCGGCTTTTACAATTTTAACCTTAAATGAAAATCCACCATCAACATTAAGTCCCCGCCTAGCACACAATGGTTACACTATTGTGGGGTTGGCATAAGATGGTGACAGCTTAAAGATAAAACTTATGAGACAAAGTTAGATGTTACCAGGAGAGACGGGTCATCCCGTCCTTGAGTATGTCACGTTCAAAAGGCATCTAGAGAGCATTCCCCTAGTATGATGTCGGTCTTGCTCAGCCTTGGCCGACCTTGCTATGTTTGCTTCGGTCGAGGGCCCACTCCGTGCTTGCTCCGTTTGAACGTCGGTCTTTCCAGATCGACCTTGTTATGCCTGATTAGGTCGAGGGGCTATTGCGCCTGCTTCGCTCGATCGTGAGGTTGTGCCTAATCGACGGACTGATGCGCCTACTTCGTTCGTGGGGCTACTGCTCCTGTTTGATCGAACGTGGGCTTGAATTTCGTGAACATGATTCCCATGACATAAGAGAACCGTGTTGTGCAAATAAACATGGTCCCGCCATATATGCTTGATTGAACGTGGGTCCCATATCGAGTACGCCTGACTGAATGTCACCTTTATACCAGCCTCGTGCCCTTGACCAACATCGGTCTTGAAACTTAAGAAATACCGGACTTGTAACTTGATCAACACTGGACTTGAGACTTGAGCAATACCAGACTTGTGAATTTGATCAATACCAGACTTGAAACTTGAGTGATACCGGACTCGTCACTTGATCAATACCGGACTTGAAGCTTGAGCAATACCGGACTTGAAGCTTGAGCAATGCCGGACTTGTAACTTGATAAACACTGGACTTGAGACTTGAGCAATACCAGACTTGTGAATTTGATCAATACCAGACTTGAAACCTGATCAATATCGGTGTTTGGACCCAATACCAGCCTTGTGTACTCCAGCGTGAATGTGTGTCGTGTGTGACTACACATCTTACGTGTTTTTATACAAGTATTGACTCATGTTTTTTTATTGTAGAATGAAGAAAAGAACTCCTGTTGAGATGTCTTCTGGGGATAATGATGGTGCCAAGTCAGGAGGTGTTGACATCTTAAAGATATGCCGAACATTGATGATGAGTTGTTCACCGCGCCCTTTCAACTATATGAAAATATCCGTTCCACAAGATAACCCTTCTCCTATCGACTTCAAGGTTTTTCATGCTCCGCTGGGCCTTCATGAAGGATGGATGAGACGTATGTTGAGCAATGAGTACGTCAAAGATAACTTGACCAGAGCGCAGATTATTGATGCAGCTTGAGTGTTGAAACGGCTCAAGAGGATGTTAAAGTGGTTTCTGGTGCGAACGTTGAGGTGGATCCTGGAGAGAGTGTTGAAGAAGGATTTCGAAGCGAACGTGGGTCCCGGAGAGAGCGTTGAGGCGGCTCTTGAATAGACCATTGAAGCGGCTTTCGCTAGAGGGAGCGTTGAAGTGTTTCCCTCTTCGATTCGATTTACCCTTGCGAATTCCATGCTTCTTGACTGACCATCTCTCTCATGTTGAAGAATTCCTTGACTGACGGTGAAGGAACTTTATGCTAAGCCTCAGTCCCCAAGCGTGGTTTACGTAGTGGTTGTTGTCGAGCCAAATATGGAATATCTTGGACATTGTTTCATCATTGTGGGAGTCGTTCATGTGGTACTGGAGTTGGAGTTGACAGACGCACATGATGTTGTATCTCGGTGGTTTTCCTCTTGGTGCTCCAGTAATCGCTGCGTAAGGTCGAAGGTTGTATCGCTGTTGGTGAGATATATGCCCCTACGAACATTATGAGGCTCTTCATTACCAGTTCAGCCTGGTTCTTTCACTGTCTCGATAAAGTGACTCGCCTCGAATCTTGCTCGATATGGCGCGTGGACATCGTTATCTTCTTGAGGCTGCTCCCTTGAGGTATCTGCTCCAAAGGAAGATTGTCGTCATAGAGAGCGTTGATACGTTGCACCGGTATTCTTTAAACAAAATGGCAAAGATAGTATAATAACAATTTCCGAGAGGGGTTCAAAAGCTATCTTACTTGCATCATGCTCGTATATCCTTATCCGGTTGTAGCCGCTACATCCATCCATGGAGGAGAACATGTCGTGTCCATTGGTTGCATTCACTAACATATCGATGTTAGGTAGAGGAGGATCTTTTTGAGCAGCACTGCTCAAGTCTCTCAAGTCTATGCAAAGACTCGATCTATCCATTTTCCTAACTCGCAAATCGTTTAACCGACTTGGATCCGGGTATGACATGTAGATGATGGGTGACCAATTTTCATCCTAAGCATTTCTTCATATCTCCAAGCAAATATGTCCTGGTACTCTTTGAGAAGTTGCACGAGCTTCGTGCGTTTATCCGTACACACGGTTGAGCTGATGGAGATAGGCCTAGGAGATTCCTCAATGATTTCAATCTCATCGGTTGTGGAGTTGGTGCCCTCTTGCAGCTGTTGTGGAGCATCTAGTACTTGCTCTTGTGGTTCGTTGTTGTTGTAGCATTCCATTGGGTAGAGAGACTGAGTAACAGTCTCCCCGCTAATTGATAATGGCGAGTGTCGGTATAACATTTTCCCTTTCTCGGTCACGACTCGCAACAAAAGTTTGTTCCCTCTTCGTGTGAACGTGGGTCGTGGCTTCACGGATGGAGAAGAATGCTTCGTCGGAAAGATGCATCGTGGGTACTAGCCTTCAATGATGCAAGCCGGTCTTCTTCCTGAATTGACGCCCACGTGGGGAGTGGGATGCAACAAACTTGTATGATTCTTTCCGTGGAGCTTCTCCCGTATGTGCTGGTTTGGTTTCCCTCGAAGTCCGTCATTGTGGTAGGATTCCGCACGACCTTGCCTGGGAGAACCTTGGATGTCCCGAGAGTCTTTGAGAGTAATCACATTCAAGACGCTCCTGTAGATAAGGGCCGTCTTGAAATCTGAATCCTTGATGCGTGCGGTGACATGTAGGGCACGGTTGTGACCTTCCTTTGATTGCAGCAAAACGTCTCCGCGCGCTGATTCTTCGAGAGGTTTGAAAGTTCTCATAAACTTTCCACTAGAGAAACCGCTTCCCGATCCACCGACCCATGGTTCATAGTGAAACTATTGACTTGAGGAGGATTGTTGTAAGGATCAGTCCCAGTGCTGGAGTCTCCATGGCAGGGACCGCTCATATCCGATGTCGCTTCTTTGATCGGGTCCATGGAGGTCCGCGCCGCCAAGTACCTTCTCCTGCGTTGAATGCGTTCCTTTTTTGCTCCAGGGGCTGTCACGGCTCTTGTGGAAATCGATCGCTTAATGTCTTAAGAAAAGTGAGTACCTCTTTTCGAGTTGCGGCCATATCCGTTTGAGTCTTAGCAAGAACTTCCCGCTTCTCAATCAAGTCTGCAATGGTAATGGGGATGGTCCTCCTCTTGTCCCTCCGGCTCCTCATCCCGATGAAGGAGTGGAAGTTGTTGCCCGGGTGACTACCGGAGGTGTTACACTTGATGAGATTCCGTGGATTTGCGGCTGCTCCGCTCGGTGATGGGAGGTGTTGTAATATCACTGCGAGTGATCGAATTGAACGTTCCCATCCTCTCGTACTCACGTGTTCCTTGATTGATCTCTCCTTCCTCAAGCATTTCTTCACGGCTTCGACAAGGGTCTTGAGATATGAATCTTCCAGCGAGGATCCGTAAGCTGCAGGCTCCATTTCTTTATCCTGTAGACGTTGTGGTACCGGACAAGTCTTTTCCTCTCGTGGAGTTGCGTCGAGTCTTCGTTGTCGGCCGGACCATGTTGTTCGTCTCTCCCGAGTCCCCCGTGATTACGCGCTCTTCTGCATCTCCATTGGTAAAGGTGTGACTCCCCGACTAAGGATCCAGCGTTTCTTGCACTTTGTTTGAGTAGATGCATGCCGACCCTTCTTGTAATTGCGCTGTTATATCATTCAAAAGGCGGAATGTCTCGCTCTGTCTTCTAGCGATATCGGATTGATTTGCCAAGACATCCTCCAGCATTCTAGCTATAATTCCCATGATATCTGAACCACCTGTGGTCTCCGAGTGAGGATACATCGCGAGATGAAAACTGAAGAATTGAGAATTCAATTTTTGTAACCGAGAGATCAACCTCCCACTGTGGTCGCCAATTGTTTATGGGTGAAAAGTGAAAACTACTCCTGCAGAATTTGGTAATTTGTGGTGTGGATGAGGAATGAATTTAAACCTTAAACAAATGCATCACGCGGTGAGTGCTTGTAGATTCGAGAGATCAATCAGGCAAGTCCTACCTAAACCAAGAAATGGCCGTTCCGGACTTGTTTCGGTCACAAAGTGAAGGAGATGGGGTTGATCTTAGGGAGGGAAGCGAAGAAGGTGTTGAGAATGTGAAGGTGTAGACTTGCTTATGACTTGCAACAGAAAGTGAACAAGCTTACGATTGGTGTAAACGAGCTCGATGTTTTCTTGTTGTTTTTCTCTGTTTTTCTCCCGTTGTTTGGAAATAGGGCGGAGAACCTATTTATACAAGTCATTGAGTCTTATTCACGTCTCTCGTGGGAAGTGGAGGAAGTGGCGTGATGGAGTAGTGGAGTTGTGTGTTGGTGATACACTACCAGCCTTGCCCACTTCTCATGTTCATCTCTAACCGTCCATGACTTCCTAACACGTTCTTGTGATGGCGCGTTGCACGCTGCACGCTGTAAACCGCCAGACCAATACCTCGGTATGTATCCCCAGCTTGTGACATGATTGATGTCCTGGAATGTGTAGATTGTGGATCCACGAAAGATAGCATGTAATCTTTGAATTGAATAATCATTATTCGAGGAAGTCGATACTTGTGAAGTATCGTGTGTATTTTATGCAGGTACTGCATCATGGTGTGGTAAAGTGATGGGTAATGACGCCTCACTGACCAATTAACTCCTGACCAGGGTTGTATAACCAGGCTGGTGAAGTTGGACGGATGAGATGATCTTTGAGACTGTAGGATCCAAATATCGCAACAACAACACACTTGCGGAATCTTCATTAACAACGTCGCGAGACCGTCGCAAAGTGATTTCAGAAATAACATAACAAATGAAGATAACGTGAACTTGAAGAAAGTGTGAAAATCTTGCGAAAACTAGAGTGTCTCATGAGATTTAACATTTATACTCTCGTGAGGATGTCGCAAGGTAAATCCGAAATTAAGGGAAATATTAGTTGTACATGAGTCATCATCCACTATGTAAACACTATATAAAGAAGAGAGCAGGAGAGAGAAAGGGGGGGAAGAATTTTGGTAGGAGAGAGGGAGATATTTTGGAGAGAGATATTTTTAGAGAGAGATTTATTTTCTTTATCCTCTTCTTCCCCTAAAGTTAGATCTAGAGCTCTACAAAATATCCATTAATGGAGATTGTAAATCTAATTCTTATGTAACCTCAAAAATTATAGTGAAGAACCATGGATGTAGATCACATTGATCGAACCATGTAAAAAATCCTTGTGTTAATTTATATTTCTAGCACTTATATTTGAAATTTAGGTGATTAACAAGATTTAGATCTACAAAATATTATGAGGGGTGTAGTGTGGGATTTCCTGCAACTACATATGCGCTAGAAACAGGGACTGCTACTTGATGGTTTCAAAAAATTTCAGAGAATTTGAATACACAAATTGCTGGATCTAGGAATTTTAAGGGAAGAAATGAAAGTTACAGAAGTTTTTTCACATCTGCAAGCAACAAACGCACCTTAGAAGGTCGGGAACAGAGATGGAGATATTGAAGAATAGAAGCAAAGATGGAGAAATCGCAAATCCACATAAAGCTACGCCAAAAATTCATCGAAAAGGACTAATTTCTTCTTATCCTTCTCATTTTTTGATTTATTTTTTAGATGTGGGGATTTCAAAATAGATTTTTTGATTTATTTAAACCAATACCAGTCCAACATAAAACGTGAACTTCTTTCCAAAATTTTGATCTAAAATGGATTTTGTTTACGCTTTACAACAATCGAATCTAGCTTTAAACTTAATTAATCAACTTGGAAAATGTTGAGTGATAAAATTTCAGTTTGATTTGGGAATATAGATGATCTAGCTTATCTTCCTGTTGTTAAAATTTCACAGCTTTGCAGAGAACCATCAAACGAGGAATTCATCGTCAATTGATTCTCGGCAAAACGAGGAGTTCCTGTTGTTAAAGGATAGTGTTCCCAGCAACAAAGAGAGGATAGTAAATCAGCCAATGGAGATTGCTTCGGCAAGTCTGATCATGAATAATAAAACCTTAATTATTTAAGGACGTCTGCGAGGTGGGAAGAGCATCACGCGAAGGAATCAACAAAGGAAGAGAGCAATACGTGATAAAAACGCATAGAGAATGATGACACACTTTCGTTACCAAAGGCTCTTTGAGAGATTAAACTCGTAAGAAGAGAACATTATCAATTAGCCAAGAGGATATGGTTGATTGCGAAGTTAACAGTCTATGGCAAAGATAGAAAAGATAGTGGCGAAGAAGAACTTAAAGTGAAGCCACACGAAGCTATGTCGAGTATATCTTGCATCAATAGGCGACGAGCCCACAACTGTACAAGAAAGCAAATAAGGTTATGAGCCATCAGCAAGGGAGATTATTGCAAAGAGCTCGCTATTAATTCAGCAAACCACAAATAAAGTCACAAGTACTGGCGAAGGTACGTTACAGGGAGATACAGAAATGTCCACAGTTCCGGCAAGTATAAAAAAGGGTTGTCCAATTCAAAGAGCCGCGAGCAACGACGCCAACAGGGAGTATTTGAATCTCAAGTTTCAATCACTACTGAGCAAACACAGTCATCGCAGCAAAGAAAGGTCATTAGAGTGGTACCGTGAAGCACTATTAAAGATGAGTACCTTCAACAAATAGCAGAGATGAAGAAGATGCGGCATAATGAGTAAGAAAAGAGCACTTACAATTACCGTAGCAGGCAAAACCATCATAAGGGTTCAATGAAGAACACCAAGAGAAAAAGAAAAAGGAGCAGCATATTACAAGGAAAAGAAAAACAGATTTGCGAGGATGAGAACATAGCAAAGAAGAGGGAAATGCGAAAAAATCATCTCAATTAACAGAGACAGAGAAAGAGCAACAAGAAGGATTATCTACAAACCCATTGAGAGATAACAGATGATGAAAAGGAAGATTCCAGCGAAGTTCAATCGTGAAAGAAGGACATAGTGAAGAGACGTTCGCTGGGAGAACAACAAAGGAATATAGAACCTGCGAGGAGCAAAGGAATGGATTAGAAAGAGACCAGCGAGGAAGCAGTGAAGATAATGAAACCATACTGAGACGAACAAGGCTGCCAAAGAACTGAAAGTAATCCGTCAGCGAAGACTACTCAGCTGAAGATTATGTAGCAAGTCAAACCATGAAGATTTCATCTCAACATGCAAGTTGTAGCAGGCTGGGGATAGCAGCAAGTCTCTACTCGATACTTAATTCCCATAACTCATCATCATCAACTCTCTTCTTTGTCTCGTAAAGTAAAGCAATTTGCGAAGTAAAGCAACACGAACTCGTGAAGAGATTCTATAAATATGGCAGCAGTAACGGAGCCAGTTCATGAAAGAGCCATGTTCATAACAAACAAAGAAGAAGCAGCAATAGTTAAACTTTGTCACCAACTTCAGAGAAGCAAACGAAGAAACCGCGAACAGCGCAATCAAAAAGGGAATGAATAAAATACTTCCTGAAATTATCTTAGGTTTTCTAGACCATTGACTGACTTAACTGATTGCTTGCGAAGAAGAACTCGCAATCATCCATACCGATAATGGAAATACGCGGAGATACAAATTACGGAAATATATGGCAAGAAACTTCAACTCTACCCATCTACACTCAACAAGAGCAATCCACTTTACCATGTGATGCAGAGCCATTGAATTTAACTCGCAGAGACCTAATAAGACATATCAAGCTCGTCAACTTGATACTCTACCAGACAAGTTTAAATATACAGCTTCGCAAAGACCTAATCCATCCACCTATCAACAGTTAAACATTCGGGCTTGTTGATCAGTTCAAACTCGAATTTTCTCAAATTAGCAAACAAAAGAAAGACAAACAAAAGCCAAAGAAACATCAGCAAAGAAAAGATACAATAGAGACAAATATTTCGTCATTAAACTCCGAGAATCCATTTTATGATCAGCCCCAGCGAGGCTCTCGCAGAGTGACATGGTACCATGAAATCAATAGAAGGAGTTACCAAAAGAAGTACAGCTGAGGCATCAATGAAAGGGACTAAGACAGAGCAACATAAGTTCAAAATAGAAGAAGAAGGTTAACAAAGATGATATCTCGTCATTACAGTCAAACTATCTCGTTATATCATCAAGAAGAAGAACCCTAACTAACAAGTGATTTCTATAGAAGTTAAGCCAACTTGCGAAGAAGCTTTGCGAAGTTTAATGAAAGGAGTTATCACGTGAAGGCAAACTTCCAAATGTAAATCACAAAGGACGATAAAGAAGTAATAACTTGATATGAAGCTTACCAAATTAACACAAATAAAGGATAGCACAAATGGTTCAGTGGTGTAGCCAATGCGCTTGAAAACGCAAGATCGAATCCCACCAAGATTAATTTTTCGCAAATTTTTGAAATCCTAGAGGCGAAGAAATGGAATAGAGTCACAGCACTATGTATTTCTTTCGCACACAACGAGTGGCACAGATGGTTAGAGAAGGGGAAGAAGATACATGCAAATTAGAGGTCGCGAGTTCGAGTCTTTCCCTTCGCAAAGAATTTTTTATTTTGCAGATGTTTACTTCGCAAACATTTGCTGCATGAACATACACCTCGCAAATGATTGCTTCAAATAAGTTTTCTTCACGAGAAGTCATCTTCGCAAGGACTTTGCCTATTTCGCAAAGAAGAAAGTTGATGACTATCTCGCAAAATTAATTTCGCAAGAGAGGGTTAGAACAGTTGGTATGGTGCGAGAATATGCAAGAGGCAGGTCAAGGGTTCAAAACTCATTTCTCACACTTCTTTTTGCTGCGAGATAACTATATTTTGTGCGACGTTTATACATTTCAAGGATGCTAGCTTCGCAAGCAAATCATGTACTTCGCAAGAGACAACAACAACAATGAATCACATAAAAGCTAAGTACCACTTTCTTTGAACATTTTACTTTTACAGAAAATAAAAGATTTTTGATTTGATAAAAAAAAAAAAAAAAAAAAAAAAAAAAAATTATTTCAAAATTATAAAAGAATTAAAAGATTTCAAAGATTTGAGAAAAATCTCGCAGATTGATTTATATATTTCTCTTGAATATTTACTTTACTTCAAATGATATGATATTATGAGAATGAATGAAAAAATGATGATTTGAAGAAATGAATGAAAGGATGAATGAAAGAATGAAGACATGCGATAATTTCGTGAAAATAATGGAAACGCGATAATTTCGCAAAGATAATGAGAAGAGATAATCAAAAATGAATGATTGAACAAATTGACAAAAATGAATGAGTGAGTGAATGGGACGAACCTTTATGGCGTACACCCTAGTTCGCGAATGATATTTCGTAACAGCAAATGTAAGACCTAAAGTGCGTCATATAAGGGGGTATCTCTTAACCTCGGCTCGGGGAAAAGGTTACACCGCTCCCCGGAACCCGATTCATGGAGATTGGGGATAATAACATCCATCCTGGAGAGATACCTTGTATTTCCAACTATATAAGGTTATACCCTGGTTGGACGACAGAGGGTCTCTTCCAAGGAGTCGCGTATGACCAAGGCGCCGAGGTACACGGTTTAGTCAAGAGTGCGGGAGCATGGAACTTCCTTACCACTCTTGACAAGTCTTGGCACATCTTTGCGCTCGGCCGAAAAAACTCCATTTAGGGTGCGTCTCGTAACCATAAGCCCTATAGGTATAAGGGATAAGAGGCTGCGAAAACAATCGCTTGTCATTAAGACCGGATGGGAGGAGCTAGTCTTGTATGGCCGATGTACGCCTCCTTGAAGGGGCAACCAGGGAGATGATAAGGGCGACACCCTCCATTAGGGAGAGTGTCAAAAGACGCAAATGTCATGAGGCTCTATTTCGCAAGAAAATTTAGGCTTGTCATATTTGTGCGATGATCCTGAAGAGGCAATAATACTAATGAGGGTAAAACGAAATCAATGGGTCTTTACATGCAAGTGTAAAGACGTCCTGCGATTTCGTCGCAAGACGGCAATGTCATGGGACTTCAAATTCGCGAGAATTTCTAGACCTGTCATATTGTCGCAAGAAAAACATCTGCAGGGGCAAAAATACTAAAGAAATGATAAGACAAGATCAATGGGTCTTTACATGAAAGTGTAACGACGTCCTGCGATTTTGTCGCAAAGACGACAATGTCATGGGGCTTTATGTTCGCAAGAATATTTAGGCTTGTCATATTGTCGCAAAAACGAGGGGTGGCAAAATAAGACCTTTAACTAGGAAGGCGAAATAAGACCACACAAGAAAACTGATAAGGCAAGACCAATGGGTCATTACATGAAAATGTAAAGACGTCCTGCGATCTTGTCGCAATGACAAAATTCAACATAAACATTTTTTAATGTAAGTAACAGATATCTTTCATCGCAAAAAAGATTACATGATAAGCTTGCGAGCTTGAGAAAATGATTAAATGATAAGCTTGTGAACAAATACATGATAATGAGGCTGAGGCAATGCAAATACCGCACAATTGATATTATGATCATATTATTATGCGATACTAATAATGCAGAATAAGAAAAGATGAAACACAAGTAAGAGCTTACGAGGAACAATAAATACGCAAAGAGTAATGCATATACTAGAGACAAAATCGGATAAATGAAGAATGGAAGCGATTTAGAGCTACATCAATTTTAGAGCGGCAAAATGAGATTCGGAATTATTCGAATTTCGGGAGAATGTGATTATTTCGCAAGATGTGATTATTTCGCTCAATTATTTCTCGCACTTAAAAACAACTTGAAGAGATTATATTAACGCAAAGAATGAGACAGAGGCAAGATAAGAATGAAGAAACAACTCGCTCATTCAACATTTTCTTAAGGATTCTACCCTCATAGATAAAGAACAAAGGCAACTATGGATAACCAAGAAAATATTTAATGTTCTTTATCTTCTCGGCAAGAATCATTCCCAAAGAAGGTGTTCACCAATGAACAACAAGAATCATCACCAAAAATGGAGTAATAATTTCGTATGAATAGAGGCAATACTTACTACTCTTATTCAAGGATAAATACTTCTTATACTTCAAGGATTAATACTTCTTATATTTCATACTTCTAATTTCGCATGATTAATTCGCAATACTTCTTATTCGCAATCAAGGATGGATACTTCTTATATTTCTTCAAAGATACTTTATACTTCGCATACTTCAAGAGATAATACTTCTTATTTTCGCAAAGCTTCGGAACTTCGCAAAAGAATAGAGGCAAGTACGTACTTTTCAAGTCCAGTATTCTTTCGCTCGTTCCTTCATCAACAAAGATCAAAGACTACTACAACAATGATTTTTTCTTAAAGATCGCTCTTCAAGCAATATTCAAGAAAAAAGAGGCAAGATGTAGGATCCAAATATCGCAACAACAACACACTTGCGGAATCTTCATTAACAACGTCGCGAGACCGTCGCAAAGTGATTTCAGAAATAACATAACAAATGAAGATAACGTGAACTTGAAGAAAGTGTGAAAATCTTGCGAAAACTAGAGTGTCTGCGAGATTTAACATTTATACTCTCGTGAGGATGTCGCAAGGTAAATCCGAAATTAAGGGAAATATTAGTTGTACATGAGCTGTCATCCACTATGTAAACACTATATAAAGAAGAGAGCAGGAGAGAGAAAGGGGGGGGAGAATTTTGGTAGGAGAGAGGGAGATATTTTGGAGAGAGATATTTTTAGAGAGAGATTTATTTTCTTTATCCTCTTCTTCCCCTAAAGTTAGATCTAGAGCTCTACAAAATATCCATTAATGGATATTGTAAATCTAATTCTTATGTAACCTCAAAAATTATAGTGAAGAACCATGGATGTAGATCACATTGATCGAACCATGTAAAAAATCCTTGTGTTAATTTATATTTCTAGCACTTATATTTGAAATTTAGGTGATTAACAAGATTTAGATCTACAAAATATTATGAGGGGTGTAGTGTGGGATTTCCTGCAACTACAGAGACACTCATCTGCGACCGTTAATTAAATTAGGGTTTTGAAGAGGCGCGCAAGCATCACTCTTCAGCTTGGTCGAAACCAAGCATGGGAAGGATTTCGGAGAGGACCGACCGGGCGTGCATGTAGATAGCATGCCGATGTACACGCCCATGTCTCACTGTCCCATGAAGGTGCGATCTAGGCCACTCAATTTGACCCAGGCAAAGAGGAGTGGTTGAGATCGATTTTGCAATAGGAATTTGATGCCGCAAAGGCCGCGCACCATGCTCTTTTCCGGCGCGTTCCAAGACGACCTAACTTGGTCGGTCTTGGCGATTGGTTTGACGTGAAGATGGTAGGATGGTGTTCATGCCTATACCTGAATATCCCATTAAAACGTGATCCGAGCCACCCAAATCGTCCGCCAAGTTGAGCGGTCGAGATCGGTTGTGGTTTGGGAGGCGTGGCCACGCTAGTTTGGGCGCACGTTTTGGATTAACCAGGCATGATATGCCTTGGCCGAACACATGAGGAGGTAGATGGGCCCACAGTGGTCATGCTGGTATAACCGGACCTGTTTAATATAATCTGGGACCCTCTATTCGTGCCGGAGAAGATGGACGCTCATGATGCTCAAAACCCTAATTTTGGGTTTCAAAGCCGTGCGCCATTTCTTGTTTGGGCGAAAATTTTGTCACGACCAAACATGGTTGGTTTTGACCGATTGGTCAAGTGTGTAGGCGGGCCCACGGTGATCGTGTTGACATGCTATGGGCCCTTTGAATCTACATCTACACCCTCCATCTATACCTGCGAAGATGGATGGTTGAGACTGCTTTGCAACACATGCAATATGCCGCAAACCCTAATTTAGGGTTTTCCGTCCATAATGCTTGGTATGAACGGTTTCTTGGCAAGCTAGGCCAATGACCGACCATGCGGGGTCGGCCGTGGGTATTCCATGCCTGGCTCGGGGGTGATGGAATTGATCTGGGGTCATCCAATCATGCATATGGAGTTGGATGATCTGCGATCGAATCATATCCGGACCGATACGGTCACCCGGATGCTCAATCAGCTAGTATAACACACCGAGGGCTCAATCGGGCTAGTATAACACACCGAGAGTCGGCACTGTACGGGTATTTCGTACATGGTTTCATTATAGTGCTTGGAGGTTCGTGTTACTCAGTAAGAGTAACACTCGGTCGTCATGCCACAGCGATAATGAGTACCGGAAATACAAGGGCCGATATGAAATTCACAGAAGGGATTGTTGCCACATGCTCTAACCTGGAGGAATTTCATGTATTCACAAAATGGGATTGTTGCCACATGCTCCATTCTTGGTGAATTAAGTGAGGGAGTATCCAACACTTATTAATGGCTTATCTTTTACAAGATGTCAGCGCATAGTTTTCTGGCTTTTACAATTTTAACCTTAAATGAAAATCCACCATCAACACTCTTGAACTTCATAGAATCTTGACAATGTAACTCTTTTCCTCTCAATCCTTATTGCTTGAAACTTCATTATAGATATTCCTTCTTCCATTGGCTTTATTGAAAGAACAAAACTAAAAGTGAACTATACAAACCCAAAATATGACACAATGAATTTTTCTTGTCTTTTTTTTTTTTTTTTTTTTTTTTGAGACAAGAAAAATAAAACAAATAAAAAATAAAAACAAAACGAAACAAAACAATAAAACTAGTAATGAACCTAAAAAGATTTTCTCTTGTCTTTTTTTTTCATTTTTTTTTTTTTGAGACAAGAGAAAATGAAATACAAATAAACAAATAAAAATGCAAGTACAAAGGCCATGGTGTAAGTACTTTACCGCTTGATTATTCACAACTTGTATGTCTTGATATCATAAACTTCTCGAACTCTCATCTTGATAATCTTCGCTCTTATACAATAGTCTTCAACATGTAAAAATTCTGCTCCTTGTCTTGTTGCTTTACTTGAATCTGAAATCTGCTCATTTCTGTATCGTTGCTTGTACCTTGAACGTCTTCAACTTTCCTCAAATTTGTGATGCTCCTCTTGTTGATGATGATGGTGTTTTTATGGACCTGTTGGTGTAGAGAGATAAAGTGGATGGTGCTAACTGCAAACAAGATTACAAGTGGTATGTAAGTTAGCAATTCGATGTCACCATCATGGTTGATAAAAATAGCACTCCGAGAGATCAAAACAATGCTTCTATGGTGGGAGGTTTGGCAGCTCACCATTCTTCCCAAAATTTACGTACGGTGACACACACTCTAAAAGCACAAATTTAGACAGGTACAAAGAATTGAAGGTCGGTGCCTCTCATGATGTAACATGGGTAGTCTCCACTATAGGGGATCACTACTCTAATACCGAATTCAGTCTGCACCTTATTTGCCACTGGCATGGTTAAATCCAACTTTAACTCTCATACAATTATGAAATCCGATCATGTTCTCTGTCATCTCTAAGTTCAGTCACTCTTATGAGAATCTCGATGTAATCTTAGCGACATGTATACTATGTGACTCTAAACTAACTACAAGTTGGAGTTTTATTCACTATTGTACACAAAAGTTGAAAATTTATGAAAAATTTACAATGCAAAATACTTAACCACTCCCCACACTTAAACTTTACATTGTCCTCAATGTAAATTGAATCGTACAAAGAAAGTCAAGGTGGGAAATCCTACATGAAAAGTGACAAAAAATCAGAAAAAGTAAAAACATGACAAGAAAATAAAATAAAAGATAAGAGATACAAAACCTATGGGTTGCCTCCCATTTAGCGCTTGGTTTAAAGTCGTCAGCCCGACTATCTCATTGCTTTCTACTAATCCTCCAGAGGGAGTACTTCCACAAGATTAACTCCTTCCACGACATCCGAAGAGAAGTTCTCATAATATGGTTTCAACCGGTGCCCATTTACTTTAAGTTCATTTCCTGTAGCTAAACTACGAATTTCCACTACATCATGAGAAAACACATTAGTCACAATAAAAGGTCCAATCCAACGTGACCTTAATTTACACGGAAATAATTGCAAGCGAGAATTAAACAAAAGCACTTTCTGCCCAATGCAAAATTGTTTCTTTGTAATCATATTATCATGAAAAGCTTTCGTATTTTCCTTGTAAATCTTTGAGCTTTCAAATGCATCATTGCGAATCTCTTCTAACTCTTGAAGTTGCAACTTCCTTTGCCTTCCAAAGACCATCCAACTCCATATTGCATTGCTTAATAGCCCAAAACGCCTTATGCTCAATTTCCACGGGTAAGTGACAAGGTTTACCATAAACAAGCCTAAAGGGAGACATCCCAATAGGTGTCTTGTACGCGGTTCTATACGCCCACAAAGTATCATTGAGTCTCATACTCCAATCCTTCCTTGTTGGATACACCGTCTTCTCTAGAATGGATTTCACCTCTCGGTTGGAGACCTCGGCTTGTCCATTTGTTTGTGGATGGTAAGGTGTTGCAATCCTATGCGACACATTGTACTTCCTTAACAAGTTTTGCAAGAACCTGTTTTTGAAGTGTGAACCACAATCGCTAATTATAGCCCTTGGAATGCCAAACCTTGCAAATATATTAGCTTGCACGAAATCTGAAACAACTTTAGAATCATTAGTTGGGGTGGCCTTAGCTTCCACCCATTTCGATACATAATCCACAACAAGCAAGATATAATAATTCCCACTAGAATTGACAAAAGGGCCCATAAAATCAATCCCCCATACATCAAAAACCTCCACAAATTGAATAATAGTTTGCGGAATTTGATTTCGAGCTCCTAGATTGCCTATTCTTTGGCACCTATCACATGTAGTACAAAATACATGTGCATCCTTAAACAAAGTTGGCCAAAATAAACCACATTCTAGTACCTTGAGAGCGGTTCTCTTACTCCCAAAGTGTCCTCCACAAGCATATGAGTGGCAAAAAGACAAGATAGAATTAAATTCTGATTCGGGAACACACCTACGTATTACTTGGTCACTACAATATTTCCATAAGTATGGATCATCCCATATATATTGGTTTCCTAATTTCTTAAGTTTTTCCCTCTCAGCACGAGACAAGTTCTTTGGGATTTGTTTAGAAACTAAGTAATTAACAATATCAGCGTACCATGGTTCTCCAAAGGCAATTGAGAATAGTTGCTCATCCGGGAAACTTTCACGCAATGGGATAGTTTCCTTGTCCACGGCAAGACGGCTCAAGTGATCCGCAACGGTGTTCTCAATTCTTTTCTTGTCTTTGATCTCATTATCAAACTCTTGCAAGAGTAATATCCATCGTATGAGCCTCGATTTCGCCTCTTTCTTTTTAAGCAAGTACTTAAGCGCTGCATGATCAGAAAAGACAACAACTTTTGTACCAATTAGATAAGAGCGAAACTTTTCCAAAGCAAAAAAAATAGCTAATAACTCTTTTTCAGTGGTTGTGTAGTTTTGTTGGGCCTCATTTAACGTTCTAGAAGCATAATAAATGGAATGAGGTATCTTCCCCACACTTTACCCAAGCACCGCACCAACCGCATAATCACTAGCATCACACATAAGCTCAAAGGGCTTGCTCCAATCCGGTGGTTTAATGATAGGGGCTAAAATCAAAAGTTCTTTCAAACGATTGAATGCCGCCATACACTTTTCATCAAAGTTAAAAACCACATCTTTTTGCAATAAGTTACAAAGTGGTGATGCTATCTTGGAAAAGTCCTTGATGAATCTACGATAAAAACCTGCATGACCAAGAAAAGAGCGTATCTCCCCACCGTAGTGGGAGGGTTTAGAGCACGAATAAGGTCTATCTTAGATTTATCGACTTCCAAGCCTTTAAAAGATATTATATGGCCTAACACTATGCCATGAGTTACCATGAAATGGCACTTCTCCCAATTCAAAGACAAGATTTGTTTCAACACATCGTTCAAGGATTAGAGACAAGTTGTTCAAGCAAAGGTCAAATGAATCACCAAAGACACTAAAATCGTCCATGAACACTTCGATTATGTTTTCAACATATTCCGAAAAGATACTTACCATACACCTTTGAAAAGTAGCTGGAGCATTGCACAAGCCAAAAGGCATCCTTCTATAAGCAAAAGTACCGAATGGACAAGTGAAAGTGGTTTTCTCTTGGTCTTCCTAAGCTATCACAACTGATTATAACCTGAATAGCCATCAAGGAAGCAATAGTAAGAGTGTCCAAATAAACGTTCAAGCATTTGATCAATAAATGGTAAAGGAAAGTGATCTTTTCTAGTGGTGGCATTCAATTTTCTATAATCAATACAAACCCTCCAACCGGTTTGCACACGAGTTGGGACAAGTTCGTTCTTATCATTCTCCACCACCGTCACACCTGATTTCTTTGGTACTACATGTACCGGGCTTACCCACTTGCTGTCGGATATGGGGTAGATAACACCCACGTACAAAAGCTTGAGTATCTCCTTTTTCACAACTTCCATCATGGGAGGGTTCAAACGATGTTGTGCTTCCCTTGTAGGCTTTGCATCGTCCTCCACACGGATCTTGTGCATACAAACGGCAGGGCTTATACCCTTGATATCGGCGATTCTCCATCCTATGGCCGTCTTGTATGTCCTTAGCACCCTTAGAAGTTTTTGCTCCTGTAATTCATTAAGATCGTTAGAAACAATCACAGGCTCCTCATTGTCACCCAAGTACAAGTACTTTAAGTGACTTGGAAGAGGTTTCAATTCTAAACTTGGAGATTTAACAATAGATGGCACAAGTTTTTCATTATTGCAAGGTAAAGAAGCATATGAAATATTCTTAATTGCTGATTTTTCCGGTAATGAGTCAAGAGAACCAATGGTTTCTTTAATCTCATCACTATACTCCAAACCATTATCAATGAGTGTAGTGAGCACGGTTTCCAAAGTATCAACACCATTCAACTCAAATATTTGTTGCGCCAATGTGTCCATCACATCAATGGAGAAACAAGAGTGGACATCACTAGGATATCGCATCGTCTCGAAAATGTTGAAACGTATTATTTCTCCATCAAACTCCATAGTTAGCGTTCCCTTGTCTACATCAATTATGGTTTTCGCCGTTTTTCATGAAGGGACGCCCAAGTAGCAATGGAAGAGACGAGTCCGGTGAACCTTCATCCATATCTAACACGCAAAAGTCAGCTGGAAATACAAGTTGATTTACCTGCACAAGAACATCCTCAACAGTACCCATTGGGTAGACATTAGAACGATCGGCTAATTGCAACACAATTCCAGACTTTTTAAGAGGACCAAGATCAAGTGAATTATACATAGACGCAGGCATAACATTAACGATTGCACCTAAGTCCAACATAGCTTTGTTAAATGTGGTGTTACCAATTGTGACGGGAATGTCAAAGCTACCGGGATCCTTGCACTTAAGTGGGAGTTTGTGTTGTAAGATTGCCGAAGCATTCTCCCCCGCACTAAGAACTTCATTACCTTTAAGCCTTTGTTTATTGGTACACAAGTCCTTCAATACCTTTGCATACTTTGGAACTTGCTTGATTGCATATATGAGTGGTATGTTCACATGGATCTTCTTGAGAATGTCTAAAATCTCCTTTTCTAGTTCCGCATTCTTGAATTTGCAAATCTGCGAGGGAAAGGTAAAGGAGGAACATAAGTAGAAACCGGAGTTTTAGAGTTAGAAATAGGTACCTCAGAAGTTTGGGCAGTATATGATGCGTGTCGTAGGTGCAATCAAATTAATCAATGTTTCCACTCAATTAAAAATAATATAATGGAAGTCAAGTTCGTTCCCACGAGGAGCAAGAGATCTTAGTTGTAAAAGTTGTCACGAAAGGGGGTGTAAAAAGCAAAATAAAATAAACAAAGCAATTAAAATCGAAAGTTGAAAACAATAAGAGAGACAAGACCAAGGAATCCTTCTTCGTTACGAAACAATGAATCAAGTTATGTTCTATTCTACTTGTTATTAGTCACTAATTATCACCAACCGTAGGTAAAGCAGCCTAGATCAAAGTGCTAAACCCCTAAATCCCTTGTATCACCGGATACGGAAGTTCTCGACTACCGGATTCTATTTACCAAACCACCTAGTAGTAGATCACTCTAGATGTAATTTAAAATAAACGCATTAAGATTTATGAACTTATTAGGTTAATATTAGTAGTTAGACTCTTAGATCAAGGTCTACTTGCTAACGTTGTTTTCACACACAATTGCTCCACGGAATCCCTCCGCAAGGTCTCGTGTTTGCTACTTATGTAAAGAGTCAAGAAACGATTACTTATCCCCTAACTTTCACTAGCTTTAGATCAAATTAACAAATCAATTTAGCGTGCACTCCAAACAATCTATCAATCAATCATGAATGTCTTTAAGATCATTCCTATTAGTAAAAACAAACGATAATCATGTGAAAAACTTCAAGATAGAATTGAAAACAAAAACTCAAAACATAAATTAAGAACTAGGAATTCATCCTCAATCAATAAGAAATTTAGCTACTCATGTTTTTGAAATTCACACAAATAATAATTATTAAAAGAAGAATTTTCAAGTTCACACAAATAATTAAAAAGAAAAATCTTAGAAAAGCAAGCAAAAACACAAGTGATGTGTGTGTAGAGAGGTGTGTAGAAGTTGTAGAAAACTTCTCTATTTATAGGCTTCAATATTCTCCAAATCTTCTAAGGAGTAGAATCCTTTTCCTTTAGCAATTCAATTTCCAATTCCAAGCTTTTCTCAACTCTTCCACCTTCTCTTTCCAAATTTGAGTCCAATTCTCCATCCAATTCCTAGCCCAAGTCTTCACACCCATGAGAGAAGTCCATAGAAAATTCTGGAATTTTTGGCTCGCCGGAAAACTGGGATTGTGGCTGGAATTGTCGCCACCGGTCACCTGGAAATTTTCTCCAAAAACAAGGGAATATGCGACGGAATATTCCGTCAGTCCACCGTTAGGACTAACGGTCAAACGGGTCAACCGTCAGTCAACTGTTAGTCAAAGGTCAAAGATCAAAGGGGAAGAGTCAGCTGGGTCAAAACCGAGTCAGTTGCTAAGTCAAAGCTAACTCGGCTGAGTGACCCATGCCTAGGCCATTGCACAGCTTGCACAGGCCAAGGATCTCTGCCAGCCATGTTGGCCCTCAATTCCACCTGCAATTCCCATTCACTGCCAAGCCAACACTGAACCATCCTCCTATCAGACCTGCACCCTAACCACACTCAAGCACAGTTGCACATACACAAATTTAAGCACCTGCAAAACCATCTTGCAACCTCCATTTGCCAGTCCCTTGTATCATGCCTGCATAACCAATTTAACAGCTCAAACTACTCGCAACAAAGATCAACACAAGCACTTCCATTGCATCTCAATCAGGTTCTGAATACCAGCCCACTCTCACTTACTTGCCAGTAGTCCATCCACCAGTACCAGTACAAATCACAACAGCTGCTAGTGCAACCAACATTCCCTGTAAAATATTGTAGTTCTCATACTCCACCAAGTCCTATCTCTGGCACATTTCAACATCACTGCAAAGATCCGTAAAAGCACCACAGCCACTGCAATTACCTCTTCAACCTGTTCATCTCTAAATCCATCACACATGTAGCTGCATTCGCCAGAACCCATTCCATTAGCTTCATTACCAGGCATCTCAACCTGCATCCTGAGCTACAACCACGGTATCACCAGCAACAACAGCATCACCCTAACTCAATGCTCTTCTCTGCAATACAGCCCCTGAAACTCTGCAATGCCATTTCTCCTTCATTGCTTCCTCTACTCACCATTTCATCCATACAATCTCCAGTCCCATTAGCCTGCCATTCCCTGTATTGCAACTCTCTGCCTCAGCTTCTGAAGCAACTATTCTTTAATTGTCATTCCTATAACCATATCCAATAGCAGTCACCACCACCAGACAACAAGAGCTGAGCACCATCACCTCCATTGCATCTCATAATCGCATCTCCCATTTCTTCCATCGACCCAAAGATCAAGAACGACCTCGTATGCCTCCATTCAACAGACTACTTCCATTTCTTTTCAATCGATTAGCGTAACCCATTCTCCCCGAGCTTCACTTCATAACAACAAGATCGAAGAATGATTTCAACCATTGTTTCCAATTCGATCCACAATCCATAAACAAATCGAACCCATCTTCTTCTTCTTTAACAGCTCCAAGACTCTTTACTAATCGATCGGTCCAAACCCTATCTCTGATTCATCGATTACAGTGACCATAACCATCGCTTGCTTCAATCACATCACCACTGCCATAATTTCTCGATCTCACTTCGATCCCTCGGTTTCAACAGCAGCGGCTGGAATTGTTGTTCAGCAGAGAATCTCACCATCAATGAACCCATCTTGTTCTCCATCTCCTCCCATCATCTCTGTATCAAACAGCTGCAACTCTCTATCGATTAACAGCATCGAACCCTAATTTCTTCTGGGTTTCGATCTGCTCAGGTGTAGGAAATGAGTAGAGAAAATTGTGAGAAAGAGAGCTTCTCTCGATTTAGGGTAGGATAGTGAAGTGGGTTTGGATCCGGTTTCGGGCCATGGATCCGGTTTCGGGTGTGGGTCTATGGGTTTAGGGTGTGTGTGGATTCAGACACCCACCATAAGTACACCCCAATTGTGCTATTCTCACTCCCTTCTTTTGGATAAGGGACACCTCTTTGACCTCCCCTTAACCTTGGCTGGGCTCCATATAGTATTCCCTCCTTGGTGAAATGACAATTTTACCCTTTTGCTCAAATTGGGTAATTTCTTCTTCTTTTCTCCTGTGCGACTCCGGAGTACCTAATAACTCAAAAACACACGTAAAATACATAATTTACAAGAAAAATAGCAAAGAAAGCATAAACTACTAGATAGTAAATTAGTTGTATTCTACACCTATCAAATTCCCCCACACTTAGACTTTGCTAGTCCTCGAGCAAATCAAACTAAAAACTCACAACTTCTAAACGTTCAAGCGTCCCAAGCATCCAAAGAGCTATGAGGACATAGAGTTTATGCATGCTAGTAATAAGAAGTTAGAAATACTAAAGAACATATTCTCATTCTTAAATGTTGAGTGAGAAATAACCACACCATAATGAGAGAACGCGTGTTTGAGAAACGATCAATAAGCATTTCGCCTCGACTTCTGCCTCACCAAAAAGGATTTTATGATAATTGCACTCAAAAAGACGGCTTTTTTATGGTTCTCACATGTGTGCAGGTAGGAATGAAGAGAGAATTCCTGCAACACGTTGAATAGTGGGAAGGACAACTTCCGAAATATTTTTTAAAAACCCACATCTTTTAATATTTTGAAAAAACATTTTTCTGACGATCTCTAAGAAAGGAAATCAACCATTATTATCGAGGATGAGATTACTTACTCACCTTCACATCCGATCGCCAATTATGATAACACCACTCTCACGGTATCCAATAGAAACGTCTTCCGCTCCTCGTCTTGATCTTCTTGGTCTTCGTCTTCGGTTTCAACTATTAATGATAAACTCTCGAATTTCATAAATCCTTGACAATTTTTTAACTCTTGTACCTTAAAATCCTTGTCGCTTGAAACCTCCTTATAGATTTTCCTTCCCCACGGCTCATTAACAAAAAATAAGAACAAATATTTCTCTTGTTTTTCTTTTTTTTTTTTTTTTTTTTTTCTTTTTTTTTTTTTTTTTTTTTCAATTTTTTTTTTTTTTTTTTTTAAGAAAAACAAGAGAAATTAAATACAAAATAAACCATGGCCGTGGAAGAAGTATTTTACCACTTGATTCTTCACAACTTGTATCGTCTTTAAATCATAAACTTCAAAAATTCTCACCTTTTAATTTTCTTCGCTTTCATGAATAAGTCTTCATACTTGGATATAGAATTACCTCATTATATTGTAAGTCTTCAACAAATATGTAAAAGTCCGCTCTTTTGTATGTTGCTTTACTTGTATTTGAAATTTGCTCTTTTTCTCGTTCCGTTGCTTGTAAACCTTAAACTTTTCCAACTTTCCTTGTAGATTTTGATGTCGCTCCTTGTTGATGATGAGAGTGTTTCTATGGATCCGTTGTTGTCGAGAGAGAGAATGGTGCTAACTGCAAATCGAACTACAAGAAGGAAGCTTTCATCTATAGACGTCACCCTCATGATTGACAAAATTAGCACTCAAGAGATCAAAGAATAGTGCTTTTATTGGTGGGAGGTTGGGTAGCTCACCATTCTACCCGGAATTTACTTACGGTGACACACACTCAAAAGAAGCTCTTTAGTAGATGGAAGAATTCTGGTCGGTGCCTCTCATGATATGAATACGGGTAGTCTCCACTAATGATTGATCAAAGAACTCTAATAATGCATTTCTCCTCGCACCAAATTCGCATCACCGGCATGATTAAATCCATTATTTAACACTCTAACAAACAAGAAATCCGAATGTAGTTCTCTAACATTTCCAAGTTCAATTATGTCGGTCAAAATCTCTATGTAAACATACCTAGAAGTATGCTAGTGACTCTAAAATCTTTAAAAGTTGAAGTTTTTATGTAAAACTTTTTTTTTTTTTTTTTTAATTTTTTAATTTTTTTGTAATTTTTGTTTTAAAAACATGCTTAACCACTCCCCCACACTTAAACCTTACATTGTCCTCAATGTAATTGAATCCTCCTAGTAAAGTCAAGGTGGAAATTTTAACATGATAAGAAACAAGAAAAAAAAATAATAAAAGCAAAAGGATAAGAAATACAAAACCGATGGGTTGCCTCCCATTAAGCGCTTGTTTTAAAGTCGACGGCCCGACTTAGCTCTTGCGGCACATTACTCCTCCAGAGGGAGTGCATCTCCAAATGAGAGTTCATCAAAATTCACATAAGCGATGTTCTCATAGTATGGCTTCAATCTATGGCCGTTGACTTTGGAAACCGAATTGTCTCTAAGACTAGTAATTTCAACTGCACCATGAGAAAAAACATTAGTAACAACATATGGTCCAATCCAACGGGACCTTAACTTTCCAGGAAATAGTTTAAGGCGAGAATGATATAAAAGGACTTTTTGTCCCACGATGAAGCTTTTACGAGAAATCATCTTGTCATGAAAAAGCTTGGTCTTTTCCTTGTAAATCCGGGCACTCTCGTAAGCATCATTACGTATCTCCTCTAACTCATTTAGTTGTAACTTCCTTTGTTTCCCCGCTTCATCATACTCCATGTTGAATTTCTTTATCGCCCAATAAGCTTTATGTTCAAGTTCAACCGGAAGATGACAAGCCTTACCATAAACCATCCTATATGGAGACATACCAATCGGTGTCTTATACGCCGTTCTATACGCCCAAAGTGCATCGTTGAGATTAAAGCTCCAATCTTTCCTTGTGGTATTCACCGTTTTCTCAAGAATGGACTTGATCTCACGATTTGAAATTTCCGCTTGTCCACTAGTTTGTGGATGATAAGGCGTACCAATTTTGTGTGTTATGTTGTACTTCTTGAGGAGAGCGTGGAAAGCCTTCTTGAAATGTGAGCCTCCATCGCTTATCACCACTCTTGGTGTACCATGCCTATTGAAAATGTTTTCCCTTACAAAATCACAAACAACTTGAGAGTCATTAGTCTTGGTGGCTCTAGCTTCCACCCATTTCAAACATAATCAACGGCAAGAAGTATATAAAAATTCCCATTCGAATTGACAAAAGGGCCCATAAAATCAATACCCCACACATCAAAAATCTCAACGGTGAGAATTGGTGTGAGTGGCATTTGATTTCGGGCACCTAGATTGCCCGTTCGTTGACATCTATCACACGATTTACAAAAAAACATATGAATCTTCAAACAAGGTGGGCCAATAAAATCCACTCTCGAGAACTTTGAGAGCGGTGCGTTTCGAACCAAAGTGGCCACCACAAGCAAAAGTGTGGCAAAAGGAGAGAATGGATTGAAATTCGAATTAGGCACGCACCTTCGCATTATTTGATCAACGCCATATTTCCATAAGTATGGTTCATCCCACACATATTGCTTAGCTACCTTCTTAAGTTTCATCTTTTGGAAATTAGACATTGTACTAGGTACTTTCCTTGTCACCAAGTAATTCACTATATCCGCATACCAAGGTGTTGATTCTTCCATGGAGAAAAGTTGTTCGTCCGGAAAACGGTCATGTAATGGAAGTTCCTCTTGAGACATAACAAGTCTACTAAGATGATCCGCAACGGTATTCTCCACACCCCTCTTATCACGAATTTCTATGTCGAACTCTTGTAACAATAAGATCCACCGAATTAATCTTGGCTTAGCTTCTTTCTTCTTTATTAAGTGTCTTAGTGCGGCATGATCGGAATACACAATAACCTTTGTACCCACCAAGTATGATCGAAATTTTTCCAAAGCAAAAACTATAGCCAATAACTCCTTTTCCGTGGTAGAATAATTGATTTGTGCATCATTAAGGGTCCTAGATGCATAATAGATAACATGGGACAACTTGTCCACTCTTTGACCCAAAACGGCTCCAACCGCATAATCACTAGCATCACACATTAATTCAAATGGAAGATTCCAATCCGGTGATTTGATAATTGGCGCACTTGTCAACATCTCCTTTAATTTATCAAAAGCATCCTTGCATTCCTTGTTGAAGTCGAAAGGTACCTCCTTTTGTAATAACTTGCACATCGGCATGGAGATTTTGGAGAAATCCTTGATAAACCGCCTATAGAAACCTGCATGGCCAAGAAAAGAACGGATTTCCCTCACCGAAGTGGGATATTGTAAGTTTCTTATTAAATCTATCTTTGACTTGTCCACTTGAGCCCTCGAGAGGACACAATGTGACCAAGTACTATGCCATGGTTTACCATAAAGTGACATTTCTCCCAATTAAGGACAAGGTTTGTGTCTATGCATCGTTTAAGAACTAGTTCAAGATTGTTTAAACAACCATCAAAAGAATTGCCATAAACACTAAAGTCATCCATAAATACCTCGATGATGCGCTCCACATAATCCGAGAATATACTCACCATGCATCTTTGAAAAGTAGCCGGCGCATTGCAAAGGCCGAACGGCATCCGTCTATATGCAAACGTTCCAAACGGACAAGTGAAAGTGGTCTTCTCTTGGTCCTCCGGTGCAATAACAATTTGATTGTATCCCGAATAACCATCCAAGAAGCAATAATAAGAATGCCCCGCTAACCGCTCCAACATTTGATCAATGAAAGGTAAAGGAAAGTGATCCTTGCGGGTTGCGGAATTAAGATTTCTATAGTCAATGCACACTCTCCAACCGGTTTGAACTCTTGTAGGAACAAGTTCATCGTCTTGATTTCGAACAACCGTGACTCCGGATTTCTTGGGTACCACTTGAACCGGACTAACCCACTTGCTATCGGAAATTGGGTAGATTACCCCCACACTTAGCAATTTGAGTATCTCTTTTTCACAACCTCCATCATGGGAGGATTAAGCCGACGTTGAGCATCACGTACCGGCTTCACGTTTTCTTCCATTAGAATCCTATGCATGCACATGGAAGGACTAATGCCCTTGATATCCGCAATTGTCCACCCAATAGCCGTTTTGTGCTCTCTCAAGACTCTAAGCAAACGGTCTTCTTGTACCGGTGTGAGGTTCTTAGAAATAATCACCGGAAGCTCATCTCCATCTCCCAAGAAAGCATACTTCAAATGGTCCGAAAGTGGCTTCAATTCTAGTTTGGGCGCCTTCACAATAGATGGTACAAGTACTTCATCATTCATGGGTAAAGAAATATATGAAACATTACCCTTTTTAGCTTCTTGCAATGTCGCCAAAGCACCACACATCTCCACCAATTCCTTGGAGATTTCAACATCCAAGTTAGACAAGCCATGGACGTCCAATTCAATGCTCTTTTGCAACACCACATCAAGTTCATCCTCTCGATTCAATTCCACCATTTGTTGCGCTAATGAATCAACCACATCAATGGAGTAAACGGAATGCACATCACTTGGGTAGCGCATGGCTTCAAATATGTTAAAGTGTATTATCTCCTTGTCGAATTCCATAGTGAGTGTACCCTTATCAACATCAATCTTCGTCTTTGCGGTCTTCATGAATGGCCTCCCAAGAAGTAAAGAAGTAGATGCTCGGTTCTCATTGTTGTCCATATCCACCACAAAGAAATCCACCGGAAAAATAAGCTCATTTACTTGCACTAGCACGTCTTCTACAAGCCCCTTTGGATATATGTTAGACTTGTTTGCCAATTGGATAATAACTCTCGTCTCTTTCAAAGGTCCAAGATTCAAGGAGTCATATATTTCGGCCGACATCACACTAATGGAAGCACCCAAGTCAAGTAAAGCATGTTCAAACCTTTGTTTACCAATAGTAATTGGCACCGTGAAACCACCGGGATCCGTGCACTTTGTAGGCATCTTCTTCAATAGCATAGCCGACGCACTCTCACCAACTTTAGTAATTTCATTATCAAGCAACCTATCCTTCTTTGTGCATAATTCCTTCATGAACTTCGCATAACGTGGCATTGTCTTGATGGCCTCGATGAATGGGATGTTGATTTCAATTTTCTTGAAAATATCCATGAGTGCCTTGTCTTGAGCCTCTTTCTTGGATTTAGCAAAACGACTAGGAAAAGGAGGTGGAGTAGTGAAAGTAGGCACCGGTCCCTTGGATTGGTCGTTTGGTGTGGAGTTCTCCTTTGGTGCGGTTTCCTCCTTGTCTTTGACTACCTCTTCAATAGCTTCTTCATGATGACTTGGACCCTCCACTTGTCTTCCACTTCTTAAAGTAACCGCATTAACATTCTCTCTTGGATTCACAAATGGTTGTGAAGGAAGTTTTGTGGATGCTTGAGATTTTAATAAATTCACATCGGTCGCCAATTGTCCCATTTGAGTTTGTAAGTCCTTGATGGCCGAATCGGTCTTTTGTTGGATTTGTTGGCTTTGTTGGAACATAGAAGTAAGACCTTGCATACCTTGCATTAACGCATTGAGCTTGTCATCATTCAAAAAATCACGCTCCTTGACTTGTTGTGGTTGAAATTGTTGTTGAGGTTGGAAACGTGATTGTTGGAAACCACCTTGTTGCTCATACGGATTGGAAACCGCCGCTTGCTTGTTTGCATAACTAAAGTTGGGATGATCCTTCCACCCGGTATTATAGGTATTGGAGTATGGATCGTACCTTGGCCTTTGATTTGGATATAAAGTATTCACTTGTTCGGTCTCACCATCCGGAATAATTACCGCGGCCATTCTTTGCATCATTATCTCCATGTTACTCATCCTTTGATCAAGATGTGATGATGTATCACTAACTTCATGCACTCGCCTAACCATTGGTTCATCCCTTGTGTAGAATTGTTGCGAGTTTGCCGCCATACTTTCAATCAACTCTCTAGCTTCGGTCAAAGTCTTGTTCATTAATGCACCACCACCCGCGGCGTCAAGAAGAGACCTATCACTTGGGTGAAGAGCTTCATAGAAGTATTGGAGTATCATAACATCACTAAATTGATGGTGTGGACAGCTTGCCACCAACCTCTTGTATCGCTCCCACCATTCATACAATGATTCTCCCACTTGTTGTTTCAATCCACAAATTTCCTTGCGAATTTGAGTAGCTTTGGATGCGGGAAAATATCTCTCGAGGAAAAGTTTCTTCATCCCATTCCATGTTGTGATACTTCCTAAGGCAAATAATATAACCATTCCTTAGCATTGCCCGCCAAAGAAAACGGGAAAGCTTTCAACATTGCTCCATCCGCATTAGTCTCCGGTGGAAGCATAGCCATAACTATGGTGTAGAAGTCCATAAGATGTTTGTTTGGGTCCTCATTAACCATGCCATGGAACTTTGGTAACTCTCTAATCAACCCCGGCTTGATCTCGAAGGTTGAATTAGTTTGGATACACCATTGTTGTGTATCAAGCTTGTGAGAAGCTAGGTCCTTTAGTGTACGATCAGCCATTGTTTCTTCCTCTTTGTCCGAATCACTTGATGAAGAAGGAGGAAGTGGAGTGTTAATCGCTCGAATGAAATCCTTTAGTTGAGTGCCGGATCGAAGACGTATTGGACTCGGTCTACCCTCTCTAAGCATTCACCAAAGGTATAGCACCTGAAATAAGATTCTTGAAAACCAAGTTAGATACGGTATAGAATCTAACAAAGCAAGAATAAAGCAAAAAGAAAAACAAAAACAACTAAAAATCGCCTGTTGCTCCCAAGACTGGCGCCAAAATTTGATGCGTGTCGAGGTGCAATCAAATTAATCAATGTTTCCACTCAATTAAAAATAATATAATGGAAGTCAAGTTCGTTCCCACGAGGAGCAAGAGATCTTAGTTGTAAAAGTTGTCACGAAAGGGGGTGTAAAAAGCAAAAGAAAATAAACAAAGCAATTAAAATCGAAAGTTGAAAACAATAAGAGAGACAAGACCAAGGAATCCTTCTTCGTTACGAAACAATGAATCAAGTTATGTTCTATTCTACTTGTTATTAGTCACTAATTATCACCAACCGTAGGTAAAGCAATGCTAGATCGATGCTAAACCCCTAAATCCCTTGTATCACCTGGGATACGGAAGTTCTCGACTACCGGATTCTATTTACCAAACCACCTAGTAGTAGATCACTCTAGATGTAATTTAAAATAAACGCATTAAGATTTATGAACTTATTAGGTTAATATTAGTAGTTAGACTCTTAGATCAAGGTCTACTTGCTAACGTTGTTTTCACAAACAATTGCTCCACGGAATCCCTCCGCAAGGTCTCGTGTTTGCTACTTATGTAAAGAGTCAAGAAACGATTACTTATCCCCTAACTTTCACTAGCTTTAGATCAAATTAACAAATCAATTTAGCGTGCACTCCAAACAATCTATCAATCAATCATGAATGTCTTTAAGATCATTCCTATTAGTAAAAACAAACGATAATCATGTGAAAAACTTCAAGATAGAATTGAAAACAAAACTCAAAACATAAATTAAGAACTAGGAATTCATCCTCAATCAATAAAAATTTAGCTACTCATGTTTTTGAAATTCACACAAATAATAATTATTAAAAGAAGAATTTTCAAGTTCACACAAATAATTAAAAAGAAAAATCTTAGAAAAGCAAGCAAAAACACAAGTGATGTGTGTGTAGAGAGGTGTGTAGAAGTTGTAGAAAACTTCTCTATTTATAGGCTTCAATATTCTCCAAATCTTCTAAGGAGTAGAATCCTTTTCCTTTAGCAATTCAATTTCCAATTCCAAGCTTTTCTCAACTCTTCCACCTTCTCTTTCCAAATTTGAGTCCAATTCTCCATCCAATTCCTAGCCCAAGTCTTCACACCCATGAGAGAAGTCCATAGAAAATTCTGAATTTTTGGCTCACGGAAAAGCGGGATTGTGGCTTAATTGTCGCCGGCCACCTGGAAATTTTCTCCGTCAAGGGAATATGCGACGGAATATTCCGTCAGTCCACCGTTAGGACTAACGGTCAAACGGGTCAACCGTCAGTCAACTGTTAGTCAAAGGTCAAAGATCAAAGGGGAAGAGTCAGCTGGGTCAAAACCGAGTCGATTCTTTGAGTCAAAGCTAACTCCGCCGAGTGACCCATGCCTAGGCCATTGCACACTTGCACAAAGCCAAGGATCTCTCGCCACCCATGTTGGCCCTCAATTCCACCTCGCAATTCCCATTCACTCGCCAAGCCAACACCGAACCATCCTCCTATCGACCTGCACCCTAACCACACTCAAGCACGCTTGCACATACACAAATTTAAGCACCCGCAAAACCATCTTGCAACCTCCATTTGCCATCCCTTGTATCATGCCCGCATAACCAATTTCTCGCAGCTCAAACTACTCGCAACAAAGATCAACACAAGCACTTCCATTGCATCTCAATCGGAGTTCTAAATACCAGCCCACTCTCACTTACTTGCCGTAGTCCATCCACCAAGATTTCAAGACAAATCACAACAGCTGCTAGTGTAACCAACATTCCCTGTAAAATATTGTAGTTCCCATACTCCACCAGTCCTATCTCTGCACATTTCAACACTGCGCAGCATCCGTAAAAGCACCACAGCCACTGCAATTACCTCTTCAACCCGTTCATCTCTAAATCCATCACACATGTAGCTGCATTCGCCAGAACCCATTCCATTAGCTTCATTACCAGGCATCTCAACCTGCATCCTGAGCTACAACCACTAAGATCACCAAAGAACAACAAGATCACCCTAACTCAATGCTCTTCTCTCGCAATACAGCCCCGAAACTCGCAATGCCATTTCTCCTTCATTGCTTCCTCTACTCACCATTTCATCCATACAATCTCCAATCCCATTAGCCTCGCCATTCCCTCGTATTGCAACTCTCTGCCTCAGCTTCTAAAGCAACTATTCTTTAATTGTCATTCCTATAACCATATCCAATAGCAGTCACCACCACCAGACAACAAGAGCTGAGCACCATCACCTCCATTGCATCTCAGAATCGCATCTCCCATTTCTCGCCACTCGACCCAAGATCAAGAACGACCTCGATGCCTCCATTCAACAAACTACTTCCATTTCTTTTCAATCGATTAGCAGAACCCATTCTCCCTGAGCTTCACTTCATAACAACAGCATCAGCAACAGATTTCAACCATTGTTGCCAATTCGATCCACAATCCATAAACAAATCGAACCCATCTTCTTCTTCTTTAACAGCTCCAAGACTCTTTACTAATCGATCGGTCCGAACCCTATCTCTGATTCATCGATTACAGTGACCATAACCATCGCTTGCTTCAATCACATCACCACTGCCATAATTTCTCGATCTCACTTCGATCCCTCGGTTTCAACAGCAGCGGCTGGAATTGTTGTTCAGCAGAGAATCTCACCATCAATGAACCCATCTTGTTCTCCATCTCCTCCCATCATCTCTGTATCAAACAGCTGCAACTCTCTATCGATTAACAGCATCGAACCCTAATTTCTTCTGGGTTTCGATCTGCTCAGGTGTAGGAAATGAGTAGAGAAATTGTGAGAAAGAGAGCTTCTCGATTTAGGGTAGGATAGTGAAGTGGGTTTGGATCCTAGTTTCGGGCCATGGATCCGGGTACGGGTGTGGGTCTATGGGTTTAGGGTGTGGGTGGATTCAGACACCCACCATAAGTACACCCCAATTGTGCTATTCTCACTCCCTTCTTTTGGATAAGGGACACCTCTTTGACCTCCCCTTAACCTTGGCTGGGCTCCATATAGTATTCCCTCCTTGGTGAAATGACAATTTTACCCTTTTGCTCAAATTGGGTAATTTCTTCTTCTTTTCTCCTGTGCGACTCCGGAGTACCTAATAACTCAAAAACACACGTAAAATACATAATTTACAAGAAAAATAGCAAAGAAAGCATAAACTACTAGATAGTAAATTAGGTGTATTCTACACCTATCAGTATCCTCATTTTTCTCCTCCAAAACAGGTTCCTTTGGTGTTTCCACCGTGCCCGAATCAGTAATTTCGGGTTGCACAAGTTGTGTACCACTTCTCAATGTAATTGCATTGACACCCTCTTTTGTGTTGATAGGTTGAGAAGGGAGTTTCCCACATTTTGTGCCTTCAATTGATTCAATTCAATAGCCATAGAACCAACTTGAGTTTGCAAATCCTTAACCGTACTCTCCGTTCTTTGCATAAAAGATTTCAGCAACTCTTCCATATTGGACCCCATATTTTGAGGTTGTTGTTTTTGTTATTGTTGTTGATGAAATTTTTGTCTCGGCTGGAATTGTTGTTCTTGAGGTTGAAATCCACTCGAAGAGTTGAAGGTAGGTTGTTGAACCGCTCCTTGCTTATTGGCATAGATAAAATTGGGGTGATCTCTCCATCCCGGATTGTAAGTGTTAGAGTAGGGATCATGCCGTTTTTGTTGATTTGGAAAGACCGCATTAGCTTGGTCGTCCTCATAAGCTTGAGAGGAACTTGGTATCACCGCGGCTGCAACTTGTTGCATCATTGCTGTCATGTTACCCAATTTTTGACGAAGTTCCTCGACCTCGCTTACTTCATTAACTTTTCTTAGAAGCACATCCGAACCACGACTCAAAAACTGTTGGGAGTTTGCTGCCATGTTTTCAATCAACTCTCTAGCTTGTGCCACCGTCTTGTTAACTAGTGCACCACCACCCGCAGCGTCAAGAAGATTCCTATCACTTGATTGGAGTCCTTCATAGAAGTATTGGATGATCATAGCGTCACCGAATTGGTGGTGAGGGCAGCTTGCCACCAATCTCTTGTATCGTTCCCAACATTCATATAAGGATTCTCCCACATTTTGCTTCATCCCACAAATCTCCTTTCGAATTTGAGTAGCCTTTGATGCAGGAAAATATCTCTCTAAAAAGAGTTTCTTCAACCCATTCCATGTCGTGACACTTCCGGGAGGTAAATAGTACAATCAATCCTTAGCACTATCCATCAAAGAGAAACGGAAAACTTTTAGCATTGCACCATCCGCCTCAACATCCGCTGGAAGCATGGCCATGACAATGGTGTGGAAGTCCATAAGATGCTTGTTTGGGTCTTCATTCACCATGCCATGGAACTTTGGTAATTCTCTAAGCAACCCCGGTTTTATCTCAAAAGTAGAGTTCGTTTGAATACACCCCTGTTGTGTATCAAGCCTATGAGAAGATAACTCCTTGAGTGAACGATTTGCATCACCCATTGCTTCTTCTTTTTCTTCAAAAGGTGGTTCTTGTTCACCCGGAACCTCTTGTTCTAAAACTGTTTCTTCTTGTTGGAAAGTCGCTTCTTCCGTTTCCAACTCTTGTTCTTCCGTTGTATATTTACTTGGTTGGAGTATTGTGCCTCTTCGAGTACCTATCCCGCACCGTGGATAATTCCAATCTTTAGAATCCATGGATTAGGTACCTGAAAACAATTCTCACAAACAAGTAAGAAATAAGACAAGAAAACAAGAAGCAAAGATAAAAGCAGAAATTATAAAAAGAAACTAAAAACTTAATAACTAGTCGTATGCCTCCCAAGAACGGCGCCAAAATTTGATCGTTTGTCCTATGCGTCAAAAATAATTTCACTTTCCTAAAGTATATGATAAGAAAGAGTTCGTTTCCACGAGAGGCGATTGTAGTTATTATGTATTCAATTTCTTAAAGTAACCAATGGGGGGATTTCTGATTTTTTAAGTAAACAATAAAAGTAATTAAAAGCAAAATAAATTGTAGAAAGTAATCAATGAGAGAAAGATATTGGTCAAGGAATTCATCTTCAATCTTAGACATGTGCTTGCATATATAATTAGAATTACAATTTAATCTCTTTTATTACCAAAAGCCCAGAGAATCAAGAGAGCAAGATAATCTATTAATTTCCTAAGTTCATCAACACACACATTAGAGCTGCGTATGTGAATTCTACCTAAAGAATAACCTAACGCCTTGCTCTAATTAAGTTTAATTCCTAGGAGCATTAAGTTTCAGAAATAGGCTAGTCAATGCAATTGTCATACATTGCGCATAACAATTCAGACAATGGTCAAACTCTACATATGATTACGAGAGTGTATCACTACAAACCGTAAACATATCATGCTACTTGTATTCGTGGTTATCGCCGATGAAAAACCCTAAAATAGCTATGGAAAAGGATGCAAGTTCAATTAATTGGCCACTTAACTAACCAAACATCTTAGTCCTATCACAATACATCAATCATGTGATTATTAAAACAAGAGAGATTTAAACGATAATCAAGAGAGAAAACTAATACATAACACAAGCACAAGTTTTAGAAATAGGACTACATCCTTAACCAATAATATAGAATTTAGCTACTCATAGCTATGGAGTTCATCACAAAAATATCAATTGAATAAAGAAGAAGATGAACAAAAGCAAACCCTAGTAGCGTAAACAAAGCGGCTCTCCCTTTTTCTTCCAAGAATAAAAACGTGATTTCCAAAAGTTGTAGGAATTCAATTTTATAGCTCCTCTTGTTCCAAAATTAGGTCTAGTCTTCAAAGTCCATTAGATGAAAATCCACCAAGCCCATAAGTGAGAGAAACCCATGTAGAAAATATGCCCCAAAAACTCACCGAAAAATCGGGTACTATGGCCGAATTCGGCGAGAAGTGACCGGAAACGGCTCAGGTGACTGGCAAAAAGTCCACCTTGGTCACCGGGTCAACGATTCAAATCGGCCGGGTCAACTCGGTCAAGTCACCGAGTCAAACCGGGTCAAGCACCGAGTCATCGAAGTCAAGACAAAGAAGATCGGTGAGTCTAGTTAGATTTGAGTCAGCTAAACTACTTGGCTGAATAAGCTGAGTGGCATTGGCATAGGCCATTGCACATGCTAGAACTGTGCTGCACCAAGATTGTGCTTCACCAACGCATATCCAGCCATGATGGCTGCTCATACTTATAACTCACAAAACCATCATTAAATCCATTCTTGCAATCCCAGATATGGAAGCTGCAACTAAAACTTCTTATTATCACAAGCATCTGTCGCTTTAACTCCACCAGAACTTGCATCTGCAACTTTGGCTCATTCTGCTTCGTTTCAACTCTTTCTACTCTCCGCAGCTACACAACATCATATATAACTTCATGCCTGCAATGCCTTCAGCTGCAATATATTCACAGCCTTCTAACCCAGCTGTAACCTCACTCACTCCATCTAGCCATCAATTGACTCATGCAGCAGTTCCGATAGCAGCTACTCATTGAACCTGAATGCAGCCCATTTGGCTTCAACAGCAAAATTTCTTGCTACAATCTCAGGCCTGCATTCCTACAACTATGTTCATATTTAGCTTTATTTGCAGCTACAATGTAACATGCCTGCAATACTCGTTTCCGCGACTCAGCCAACATCACTTCACTGCCACCAATTCTCAATTCCGAACATCCCCGCCATTCTCCATTTTTTTCTTGCAAAGAAGACACGATCTCAAGCACAGAGCAAATACCCATTTCTCCAGCCTCGTTCAAGCTTATACCGCAACACAAATATTCTCCTTTGCTCGAGCCACTTTTGTCGCTCTATCTCCAATCTGCAGTTGACTCACAACAATAACATTGTCTTCATTTTCACCAAACTTCACTTGCAAGAACAACACCCCTATCTCGCTTATAGTGGGTAGAAGCACATCCATCAGCTCTATATTTATCTTGCACCTGCTTTCACAACAGCTTCATAAATCAATCTCCATTTCTCTTGGCTGCACTTACATAATCCCAGGTCATCACCAGCTACACCACTAACTTCCCTGCATTCATTATATCACCACCATCACTTCAGGCCACCAGGTCATGACATTAACACCATCTGCATTTGTGCTGAAACCTTCTCATTCTGTGACAACAACATCACAACTGCCATTTGAGTTGCAGCTCATCATTAACCCTTACTTGATCCAGCACCTGAATCAAAAGCGACACCACCAACACTTTCATCTACTCTGGCAAGTTAGCTCAAAACACAAGGGAGCACTCCATTACCACCATCACTTTCCTTCTGAGCCATACCACCAAAATCACCAGTACCATCTGAGTCTTTATCATTCTCCAACAAATCTTCTTCCAGATCACCCTGTAACAGAATCGACCAAACCCAAATACAGCAAAAACCCATTAAAAATCATCACATCTGAATGCAGATTCAAAACCCATTTTTTTCCTTGTACTTTAAACATCAACAACACTCTCTATCAATTCATTTCCAGCAAACCCTGATTTCTCACCAGTTTAATCTTCTCAAACCCCTAGAATCCATTGAACCCATCTCTGCAATTCTCGGTTAGAACCACAAATCAGTCTCATCCCAGTTAATCTCAGCTTCATCTTCTCTCGATTCGTCAGAGGACTTCTCAATCAAACCCTAACTTCTAATTCCCGAGCAACACAACACAAGTACATGAACTCGAGCTTAATATTCGATGAGCAGCATCATTCATTCCAAAACCCTAGCTCTTGAGATCCCAAATTCTCTCAAATTACTCACCAGTTTCTTCCAATCTAGCTCCTTCTTCTCTCACAGAAACAACAAACTGAAATTGGGGAAGAGAATGATTTCCTTCTTCACGACCAAGTTGATAAGGTTGCAGGTACGGCAGGTATTTAGGCACCCCGGATAATGGATATGGGTCACCCATTGGCAATTTGGCTAATAATTTTCACATACAAAGTCAGAATGACTTCTTTCTTTCGCCAATGGCTTCGTCTTTTCGTTCTCTGCAAGATAACGAGAAGAAATCCTGGACTTGAGCGAGTCCCACTTCTTTTTGCTCCAATGACTCCAAAACACCTAATAACACTCAAAAGCAAACATAAGATACATAATTTACACAAAAACTCGCAAATAAAGCATAAACAATAGATAAATATTAATGCGTTTATGACACCTATCATATGTAACCTATTAGGCTTCCGATTATGGCTACATCCACAGCTCAACCCAAGTGGTTATGGTTGTCTCTACACCCCTCAAAACCTATGGAATTTGGCCAAGGTTGAATATGGGGCTCCTTATAATCGGTAGTCTTACAAGTTGGATAAGCTACCGATTATAAAAGGGATTATTAGCAGAAGTATCTACACAATAATCGGTAGGTATAGTTTCAATTTAACCTACCGATTCACCTTTAACCTACCGATTATGGTGTCGGCTCCCGATTATATAAGGGCATATTGGCCATTTTTAAAAGTCGAAGATAAGGGGTACCTTAGATTTACGTTTGGGTGACTATTTTTTTCTTTTAGTGTCGCCCCTAATTCTTTTGGGGTCGCCCCTAAAAATGCCATGTTAATAATAACTACAAATTTAAGCATAATATTCAATGTAGACAAGATAATAAATCAATGTAGACAAAAAAAAAAATTACTCTTAAATCAAATTTTATAGGCGGATCACTCAATGTTGATCTTCATTCTTCGCTTTCAATAATTAATTTCACTCCAATCTCACTTTCTCTAGATCTTCTACCACCACTACTGTCGGCACCATCAATACTCCTATAACCACCATCACCACTGTAAGAAGATTGCGATAACCATAAATGCAAGCTAATTAATACAAAACTTATCATATAACAATCACCAGCATAACCACTACATCAATATCAAGTCAGCTACATAATTTTAGTGCCATCCAAGATCATATATATGTACTCTCAATATCATGCATATATAATCTGAATAATTTAACTACAAACACAGTTTTATGAGTATAACCTACATATCAAGGCATTTCAATACAACTTTGTAAGAGAAACTCATATAGATAATTTTTATGAATGTGTAACTTCGAGTTACACATGCTTATTGGATGTGTAGACGGAAGTTACACATGCTAATTGGATGTGTAGACGCAAGTTACACATGCAAATTGGATGTGTAGACGTCAGTTACACATGTTGTATGTCATCACATAACAAAAGTCATCTTACAACGTGAACTAGAATATCAACATGAACTTGATAACCCAATATACACGTGTAACTGTATCAACATGAACTAGAACATCAACTACAATATCTATAATCAATGAATTTTAGGTTGTAAATAAACCCTACATTTATACATAAAAATTACATGTATTCAAAGGAAAAATCATTTGATTCAAAAGAAAATATCGTTTTGTTCTTTTTTCTTGGATCTCTAGTAAAAAATAAATCAAATTAACAAAAACTGATTGATTCAAAAACAAAAAAATTGAAACTTAAAAAATCAAATTAACTAAAGAGAAATAACAACTTTAGTTAATCGTTTTGTTCTTTTTTCTTCCTTTCAATGTTCATACAATTTGTACTTGAGAATATTTTGATTGTTAAAATTTAAAACTAACAGCTTCAAATTAAAACATACCTATTTGTTTATCATCAGACTCTTTCCTCTCATAATCTGCAGTTGGTTTAATCGATTCAAATTAAATCGATTTAGGATTTGAATCTGAAACTGAAATTCTTGTTTCTAACGTTTTTCGATCCGTTGTTCTGAATTTAGGGTTTATCGATTCAAAATATGATGAATAGTTTTGGATTTTTATCTGTGTTTGCAACCGTACAACATTTGTTTTTTGATTTTTTCGTTTATTTTTTCGATTTGGAAATGGTGAGAGTGAGATCCGGTTACTCTCTATTGAAATAAAAATGAATGTGTATGTTTGAGAGAAAACCTAGGTTAGATAGTTATATAGTGAAGGCTAATTTAGTCATTGCGATCTCTATTTAAATTTATTTTTAATTAGGAGTCTAGTTTTAAAATTCTTTTAACTAGGGGCCTCATATTATGGGTTATCCATCGGTGGGGCCTTGACCTAATTTTCCCGTACAGTTATTGGGAGGTTATGTAGTAAAACTTCTTATGATATTACAAAAATCATAGATGAAGTAAAGTTTACATGGGATCTTAAAGGGGGAGTTCATATTAAGTTGTATGACAAAAAGAGAAACTTCTATGAGTTTCACTTAAGGGAAGCAGAAGACTTTAATCTGTTAAAGCAAGGAGGAGCATGGAACATTTTAGGAAAATTGATAGTTCTTGTTGAATGTCCCATACAAGGTCCTCAACACATTGACGAGACTGCTTCTTCAAAACTAAGATATGGATGCATATTAAAAACACCCCAATAAGCTTCATCAATGAAGAAGATCTCAAGAAAATATGCGCTCCGGCTGGTAAGTACTTGAAACATACGAATCCTTATGGAAGAAATCAAGACGAAAAAAATGTGGAGTGTCTTGTGTAAATAAGAGTACAACATAATCTCCCATTTGCATATGAAGTTTATAAGGATCTTTTTTCCAAACCTGAATTGTTAGAGTTCCCATACAAGCTTTTCAATCTTAAGTTATGCAAAAGCTGTAGATGGTTAGACCACTCAACAAAAACTTGTGAACAAGGAATAGAAAGTCAATCGAATGAGAAAGAGACACTACAACCAACAACAAGCAAAGATAAAACAATCACTGAGACAAATCAGAGGGAAACACAAATGAAATCTTTCTCTTGGTCTTCTCCATCCATCTAGTTCAAGGCAGAAGAGTCGAGTTCTTCTACAAATAGTGAAAATCCGTTCGAGCTAACTGAATCAGCATCAACTCGGAATTACAATGGGCCAATAAAGGAAAATATGTTTGAGGTTATTGAAAGTTCTATACAAAATATAGAAAAATCCCAGAAATAAGGAAACCCGAAACCAACTCCGAAACCAAACCCAAAACAAAAAAAAAGAAGGGAGATAAACACTCAATGTTAATCAATCTGAAGATTAACAAAAGAAATGAGCGAAAAATAACCCTAGTGGATCCTCTAGGAAACCTAAGAGAAATCAATCCCTCTTTCTACAATCAAAACCTAACTGCCTATGGGAATGCCCCTATTCACCCATTATTCAAGTCATTCCAAAACTCTAATATGTCTGCTTTTCTCTCTATTCAAAATCAAAATCGACTGCAATCTGGAACAAAATCTGGTAGAAATCTAAGGGTTAATAAAGGGTATTGGAAGAGGGAGGATAGAGAGGCAATGAGAAGTCAATCTTCCAACTACAAGGATCTAATTCTGAAGCTGATATGAACAACATACCAACCCAGAGAAAGAGAGAAGATGATATGCAAATCCAAAGCTCAAAGAAGACTGGAAACATGGAGAAACAAATTTAAGAAGACAAATCTAGCTTGGAGGCAAAAACAATCTTCAACTCAAACAATGAAATCAGTATGGAGGCTACAAAGGAGGTAAGTAACTACTACCCCCAGAATTTAAACCTAAATTATCCCCTGAATATTAATTTCACTGAAACTCTGGCTAAGATTATGAAATTATCCTTAATTATTGTTCATAATTTATCTAAATGCTTGTTGTTAAGGAATTCAGTCACCCTGAAGTTTCATACTTCTGGCAATTCATAAGCATGATATGATGGAATTTCCAGGGGTTAGGTAAATTAGAGACTAGACACAGCCTGCTAGATACCCTAAATAAGGAAAATCCTGATATCCTCTTTTTGTCAACAACAAAATAATGAAATGAAAAATATCTTGAAAATGGTCAATGTGCATAACTACTATCTAGTCCCTCCTAGAGGGAGTGCTGGAGGGCTTTGCCTTATTTGGAAAAATAATATTAACATTAAAGTAGATGACTATGCTCACAATCACATAAATGCTACTATCACCAATTCGTTTGATAACACCAGTTGGATTCTTACATGTGTTTATGGTAGCCTATATAAGAATCGGAAGGTAGAATCTTGGAACATCATAAAAAAATGGCCCTTACTGTTGATAAGCCATGGATTATTATTGGAGACATAAATGTGGTTCTATATGAGGAAGAAAAGAAAAGTAGTTTGTCTTTAAGAAAAATGAAGCAAAAATTTTCAATAATCTAATTAATAAATGAAACCCATTGGACCTGGGTTTCACAGGTTACACTTACACTTGGAATAATCATAGACTTGATGCAGAAAACATTGAACAAAGATTGGATAGGGCTATTGTTAATGACAAATGGAACATGAAATTCCCGAACTCTAGTATAAAACACTTAGGAACCTTAGCTTCTGATCATGTTCCTATAAAACTTAACTTGCATAATCACTGGGATGATGGACCAACTCCATTTAAATATTTTGGAGAGTGGATAAAACATGGAGCCTGTAAGGCACTAATTTGGGATAGTTGGAATTAGAGGTTCACCTTCTTATAAGGTTAACAAGAAACTTGGAAATGTTAAGTGGAAACTTAGAATTTGGAATAGACAGAAATTTGGAAACATAAATAGTAACATAGAAAACATAAAGAAAAAAATGGACATAGCCAACACTAAAACAAACTATCCCAAAAAGACTGAAGTGCTAGCCAACTTAAGAAATAATCTTACAAAATGGTACGCCATCAAAGAGAAATTCTGGAAAGACAAAAGTAAGGATCAGAACTTGGCCTTAGAAGACATAAACACAAGATATTTTCACACAAAAGCTAAACAGAGATTTAGAAGAAATATAATTGACATGATAAGAAATGAAGATAATGTCTGGCGTAATTCTAAAGGAGAGATTGCTGAGTGCATAACTCAACATTTTCTCAAAATTGCCACTTCTGTTAATCCTGAAATTGACCAAAGCATAATAAACCTAATCCCTACTGGTGTCACTCAAAATGATAATGAAATGCTACGTGCTATCCCTACTGAGATTGAAATTAAAAAGACTCTTTTTTTCATGGAACCTGATAAAAGCCCGGGGCCGGATGGTTTCCCACCTAATTTCTTTTAACAGAATTGGGAAATCGTAGGAAATGATCTAAAAAAAAATGATACAAACTTTTTTTCGAAACAGGCCATATTTCTAAAGAAATGAATGCCTCTTTCATTTCTTTAATTCCCAAGACTCTGAATCCTACATCCCCTGTGGAATCCAGACCAATTTCTCTAGCTAACACTAGTTATAAGGTGATTTCCAAATTAATGGCAGGTAGAATGAAAAGTTTGATAGGAAAAATTATTTCGCCTTATCAGTCTGCCTTTATCCCTGGTAGACAGATAGCTGGGAATATTACTTTGGCCCATGAAATAATACATAAGATGAAAAACTCTAAATCTAAGAAGGGTTTTATGGGTCTAAAAATTGACATGTCTAAAGCATTCGACGGAGTCGAATAGGATTTCCTAATTAAAGTTATGACAAGAATGGGATTTAACAACAAATGGTGTGACTTGGTCCACCAGTGCATTTCAACTACAACTTTGTCTGTTTTGATTAACGTCTCGCCAACTAAGTTTTTTAAACCCACTAGGGGATTGATACAAGGAGATCCAATCTCCACATATCTCTTTCTATTCTGTATAGAAGCTTTATCTAGAACTATTCAGAATGCTGAAAATCTGGGTTTGATAAAACGTATTAAATTGGTCCACAAGGCACCTTCTCTAAGCCACCTGTTTTTTACCGATGACTTCCTAGTTTTCTGCAAGGTAAGTGAAACCACTTGTAAATCCTTAGTTAATATGTTCAATAATTTCAGTTTGGCCTCGGGCCAAATGATTAACATGAGTAAATCGGGAGTGTTCTTTAGCAAAAAGACTAAAACTAGCATTCGAAGAAGGGTTAAAGAACTTTTAGGAGTAACATTTATACCCCTAACTGACAAGTACTTAGGATCACCATTGTTTACTAATAGGTATAAAATACAGTGCTTTGAACCATTAATTGAAAACTTCAGAACTAGAATGACAGGATGGAATGGCATCAATCTAAATAACGCGAGGAAAACTGTCATGATAAAAAATGTGGCTTCGTCTGTTTATGTGTATCAAATGAATTGTTTTAAATTACCTGTTAAAATCTGTGACCAAATAAAAAAAAATGCAGAGAAACTGTTGGTGGGGAAAAAATGATAAAGGGCTAAATGAAAATGGGAAAAAAGGTGTCTGCCTCAAAAATTGGACATCTATATGTAAAACGTTGGAAGAAGGGGGCCTAGGCATAAAGAATGTAAAAAATTTAACATAGCCATGACAGCTAGGATTGGATGGAACCTAAAACAAAAGCCTGACTCTGTTTGTTCTTCTATTATGAAAGCAAAATATTACCATGATTGTGATCTTCTTCATATAAATAGTAAACCTAATAAAAATGATAGTTGTATTTGGAAAGGGTTACTAACATGCATAAATCAAATAAAGAATTGTTGCTCTTGGGAACTAGGAAACGAAAGAGATATTGATATCTGGAAGGATAGTTGGATCCCAGATATTAAACCACCTCTTCATAGAAACTTTACTGCTACCGAGGGTCTTAAAAAAGTCAGTGATCTGATAACAGACCACAAAATATGGGACCTAAGTAAACTTGTAAAACGCTTTGATAGACAGATAGTCGAAAAAGTTAGGAAGATTATAATACCAACTGAAGAAAAATTGGATGCCCCAAGATGGACTATAAACAAAAAAGGAACGTTTTCTGTAAAATCTTTATACAATTATATAAATTCAAATGGAAATGCTGAGACTAAGTGGAATAGAATATGGACAATGAAGGCACCCCCAGCTGTTAAAATTTTATTTGGAAGACAGCGCACTCAATCCTCCCTAACAGCATGAGAGTTGCAGCTGTCCTCCATGATATTGATACTAAGTGTAAGTTATGTAACGCAAGTGAATAAACTTTAAATCACTTATTCTTGCTTTGTAACTATGCAACACAGGTATGGATGCACTTCAATTTTGATATGAATTATATTAGAAATGGTACAACAAACTTTCATGATTGGCTTTTTAACTGTTTCGAAAACACTGATGTGGGAACTTATCAAATAGAATGGAATGTTCTATGTAGTATTATAATATGGTTTGTATGGAAAACAAGGTGTGATGTGGTCTTTAAAAAGAAAAATCAGAGCAGTGTTACAACTGCTAACAAGATCATTAGATGCATAAATAGTTATAACACTGTGAACAAGCCAGGTCACAACATACTAGATGACCTATACTATAACTCCGTGAGAGATGCTATTTTACAGATAAAAAAGTATCATGAAGAGAACATAAAAAATGACATGACATTGAAAATTCTTATTGCATTATTGGACTAATTTTGGTGGATCATACAGGTACAGTCAGAGAAGCCATATGACTCTCTACTCATAGTACAACAATATAGAACTTGAACAAGAGGGAGCTGAAGTAGCTTTCCAATGGGAAACACGATGGAGTGGACACAGAATTTCTTTCAGGAGTGATTCTAAACCAACTCTAGTGCTGCTGGTGGGAATGTATATGGAAGCCAGAAGATCAAAGATACCTAATTTGGAAACACCAAGAAATTTGAAATGAATTTTATAGCAAAAGACTCCAGTCTAGTTAAGAAAGAAGAAGTAATGTGAAACTATCTTTTTTTTGTAACAAGTATGACATCAAGCATAGTTGGGTCGATTATAACTTATGGGCTTTATTTACTTATTTGAATACTCAACAATGGAATCAAAATGTAATGGAGATCAGAAACTCGATGTATGGAACTCCAACAACTCTTAATGTAATTTAGCGAGGTGTTTAATCCTCTTTTATCAAAAAAAAAAAAAGCATGAAGACAAAAGGACATGCACAATGCCACCTCAAGTGGTCAACCACTCATATTACTATAACACAAATAACTATATTAGGTTGGTATATTTATGGTCATGGAAATATAATCAACAAAAAAAAAAAAAAAACATGTATGATTTTTATAAGATTAATTTGATGTTTTGTGGGCCCCATAAGTTTCGAACTCATGTCGATGGTATCATCACCCAGTAACTATGCAAATTATAGTGATATAATTTTAATGAAATATTTATGCTACTTCATTAATCACAACGGAGTTGTTCGGTAACCTTGCAACAGGCTGAGCACCGACCCCTTTTTGAATGACAATCCCTATCCTGTAGAAAACAAAATCCCTAAGTTTGTCATGGAAATCATGACAGACTATGCAGCACCTCAATCTTTTCAAAAAAGTCATCATGTCATCCCTAGGATCGCCAAGGATGGAGAAAGCTAAGACACCCAGACCATATCCCTGAGCATGCACTTATCCAAATAATTTTTACACTTTCGAGTGACAGCATTAGAGATCGCAAGGCCAGGGAAAAAAGCACGGACCACCCTACCTGTGAAGGGAGAAACCCATGTGACGTCAAAACAAGTACCATGTCTGTTATCCTAATTGTAAACAAGGATGTCAGCAGACCTCAAGGCAGAGCCATCATCGGATAAAACTCCCACGGAAACTTCCTTTATAGTAGGTACACCATCTCTAAAACAAGCATCAGCCAAAGTATCCTGAACAAGAACTTAAGGCCTACGTCACTGTCACAATGTATAGCACGGTCACCGAAAACATTCATCTCCCTACTGCAACTAGAAAAAGAGCTACCTTCTTCAAAAAGTGGGATACCCAAACGGTACGTGGACCCAAACGGTATGTGGGATACCCAAAGAAGTGTAGAAGTGTCGGAGTTCTCATAAGTCAGGGGGGGTGGATTGTGAATAGCGGACTGGAAAGTGGAGTTGGTAACCCGTAACTGAAGCATTGCGTAGGATATTTCCTTGAAGATTTTTAGTTTGAGCACAAGTAGCAAGGAAACAATAATACACAGTATCAGCCATGGTGTAAATACATAAGCCACCGTCTCTGAGAGGAAAAAGCAATGCGCCGCTGCAAAGGGTCGAAACCAGGACCATCACCAATGATCAATTGGCGTAAATGCTGGAAAAGATGGTTGTCAAACTGAGCTTGAGCTTGTTGCACTGCCGCTGGACAAGTTGTACGCATGGAGAAGTGGAAACAGGAGGCACCAGAGCAACTACCAGAAGCAGCAACTCGCTTTGAGGGTCCCTCAATGTACCGACCGAATCCATTAACTGTATGGTCTTGTTCACCCTGTCCAAAATCATTTGAGCACAAAACTGAATGTCCAGACTACCATGCGCATCAAGAAGCTTAACCCCGCTAGAAGGCCTATGAATGATATCAGGAAAGCCATCTGGTGTAACGCTATGTGGGTCAACTGATAGGTCAGAACAATTCTGTTTTGGAAACATTAAGATGCAAACGGAACTAACAACGGTAACTAGAAAATCAATCAATCTATACTATTATATAAAGAGAAGACACCTTAGGAACAGTGTTTGAAGCTGTAAATTTTGGACTTCCAAAATTGCCCTTTTACCATGTCCTTATAAATTATGTGCCATAAATAAAATGAGGGCATATTAGTATTTCATTTTAAACTTAAACACAATACAAGTAATAAATTCCGGTCCCATGATAAAGAGATGGGCTCCAGATTGCACGTACGAAACAATCTTGTAGATATAAAAGCGAAGATCTTTAACTCTATAGTTCTTTTTAGACTTGTGATTCCAAAGTTAGTTCCACATAAATACAGTACACCCTTGTGAACCTCCCTTTTTAGCTACGGTTTTTTATTATGAAAAGATTCCAAACGGTGTGAAAAATGCCGTTAAAAAAAGGAGAAAGTGTGGCCTGGTCCGTGGAAGTTTGGAGATCGCTACCTGGTCTAGTGCTCGGTGGAAGAAGATGCCGGTGGAATGTGTCCCCACTAGACTTACATTTGCGCTTTTTGTAAGTTCAAAATTAACCAAAATTAATAAGAAAATGACACGGTTATTTAAAAATTAATACGTAACAAGAAAAAAAAATTCCCTGCCAATCAATCTATTGATCGAGTTTCAAAGTCTTTACCCCGTCGATACTGGATTGCATGCCTTCCCTTGTTCCCCTGTTCTCCTCTCAAAATTTCGGAATCCCGACCGGGACGGAGTCACGGAGAAGAAGAGAATAGGAAAATTTCTAGCCCCATAACATTTGATTTTTCACTTATTATTCAGGAAAAATTTTCCCTCGTTGACTTACGATTCCATTTGTTGAAAAACCAAATACGTGTTTCTGAGTCTATAGACTTTCTAAGTCCGCATGAAATTCATTGGTGCTCGAATCTGTAGTCAATATCCAGTAATAACATTGACTTTTTCAAGGTTTGCAGATTCAGCACGTGCCCCAGCCGGCCGGCCCCATCTTAGAACTTGCCTCAAAACTTCTGAATGTGGACTTTTTTTTTGAGGTTAAGAACATCGTGCCCACTTCGCCTTTCTTACTTTAATTGTATGTAGACCTATTTATAGGTTAGGATCATCATTTTCCCATCCCTTCCCCTCCCCTCCAATAATTTCGCTTCCATTAGAGGTTTAGCTGACAAAAATAAAATTTTCGTATCTAGTCTGTTTTTGAGGTCAGAATCATCATTTCTTCCTCATTTTAGATCTTCCTTCATTTTCAGAAACTTTTCCCTCCATTTCAGATTTTGCAAAAAAGACAAAAACTGGGTCAGATTTTGCAGTATTCCTCCTCCGGCTGAGGACACGCCACCAACTATATCAAACCAGGTCCTTACTTTGCCTGCAGGAATTCATAACAACAGAAACAAAAAGTTGGTGCATCCAATTGCAGAAGCAAATGTTCAGAGTCTATTCGGATCTCTTTCTCCAACCAAATTCTATTCTCGTCATTCAGTAACTCATTCTTCTTCCTACATCATAAACTCAAGAGGTTTAAAACTATTCACACAATCATGGACTCCACTTCCACCAACCAAGATTAAAGGAGTAATGGCAGTCATTCATGGCTTTACAGGAGAGTCCAACTGGTTTATTCAGCTCACAGCTATTCATTTCGCGAAATCTGGTTTCGCTACGTCCTACGTGTGCTGTTGATCACGAAGGTCATGGATTCTCTGAAGGTCTTCAATGCCACATACCTGACATTAACCCAGTGGTTGATGATTGTATTGATTTCTTTGATTCCTTTAGGGAACAACATTGTCAGTCACTCCTTGTCGGTCACTCCCTTCTTTTCTTTACGGCAAATCTCTTGGTGGAGCTATCGCGCTCTTAATCCATGGGCTTCGTCGTGGTAGACCATGGGATGGTACTGTTCTTAATGGTGCTATGTGTGGAATCAGTCTTAAATTTAAACCAACTTGGACTTTGGAACGTCTATTGTCTGCGGTAGCATGGGTGGCTCCAACTATGTCAGTTGTTCCAGCTCGCAGGGAGATCCCCAACGTGTCGTTCAAGGAGGAATGGAAGAGAAGATTAGCAACAGCCAGCCCGCAGCGTACTCTGGCTGCTCTGCGAGCAGCTACAGCATTGGAGTTGCTCAGGGTTTGTAGAGAGGTGCAGAGGAGGTTTGGTGAGGTTGAAGTGCCATTGCTGATTGTTCACGGTGGAGATGATGCTGTTTCTGATCCTGCTTGTGCAGAGGAATTATACAAGAAGGCTGCCAGTAAGGATAAGACGATAAAAATTTACCCCGGAATGTGGCATCTATTAGTTGGTGAATCACAAGAGAATGTGGATTTGGTTTTTGACTATATAGTAGAGTGGCCGCTGCCCTGTAATGCAGGTGGCAAGGCATCTGTCTCAGTTGCATGACCCAAGTCTTGATAGACTTCCCTTCCAGAAGATTAGATTAGATGGGTCTCGAGTAGAATGTAAATTGTGAAAGTAACAAGTGTAATTGTAGGTGTGGACAGCAGTTGATAATGAAGAGCATATTCTTTTTCTAAGTTTGTGTATCATGTCTAATTTTCCATCCGTGTATAAAATCAAATACCATTTGATAGATTAATTGCACCGTTCTAGGAATCCTAAGATGACCGGGTCAGAAATCATAATGCTATAAAGCTGTTTGCTGCCCATCAGAACGAAGTGTAACAAAACCAGACCGACCATGTGAATTTCTGACTGAACATATATAATGCCTAATAACACTGGAATCTAAAAATACTCCTTCAAAAAGTAAAAAAATGTGGGGAATTGGAAACGAGCTTTAGATTAACCTGCATTATATGTATTAAAACAGTAAAGTCATAAAATTTAGTTGCACAAGAAAGCAAACATCGTAGGTACGAGTATAAAATTGATGCAGGAGGTTACAAAAGATTTCCCTCCATTCAAACTGCAAGTATATTCTTCATCACAATAAAACCTTACATTTTCAGTGCTCAAGAACATAAACAAGACTATGGCTTGAGAAAGATGTTAATGCAAATTGCATTTTAATGTCGAAACAAGTGAGAGGTGTTTACCACCCGCGGGAGCTAAGAGATGCAATCACTGGTCCCAGTGCCGAGTCCACTGCTTTGTTCCAGACGTGTGCAACCTCTTTACGTGCATTCCTTCCAAATATAGGTTCTGTCACCTACAAGAAGCTTTAAACTATTATTACCATGCAATGAGTTTAATACCAGTACTAGATAAAAGATATATAGCATCGAGCAATAGTACTCTTGAAAATTCCTTCCAAATATAGGTTCTTTCACCTACAAGAAGCTTTAAACTATCATTACCATGCAATGAGTTTAATACTAGTACTAGATAAAAGATATATAGCATCGAGCAATAGTACTCTTGATAAATTCCTTCCAATTATAGGTTCTGTCACCCACAAGAAGCTTTGGACTATCATTATCATGCAATGAGTTTAATGCTAGATAAAAATATATAGCATAGAGCAATAGTACTCTTTAAAATCGGTCAACCATTAAATGAATGAGTTTCCACCTTTTTAGATATTTAACAAAAGTAAGAAAACCTCTATAATAACAGGGAAAACTACGGGATAAGGAGACTTGAGATATTCTGAATCTCTAAAATGACATCCAACTTCTACACAGTTTGATTCCCAGAATGAACTTGCACTAGTATGACGCTCTAGATCATTAAAAACTAGCTGACCCACTTGAAAGTGAATTTATGTTTTCTAAGCACTGGGAGCAGGAAAAGAAGCTTCATGCTCCATACTGACTACCTTAAACGTCCCATCAGGAAGACTTTCCACCCTTAAGCATATTGATGACAGATGAATAAACTGTTTCTCACCATAGGACGTTATGGTGCACCTTACATGGTCTTACCTGTACTCTAACACAACACTGGTTAAAGAATAAGGTCAAATAGTTATTTCTAGGGGTACCCAAAAGCTGCCCCAAACACCTCACTGTAAACACGTACACATAATTTGGGTGTGCGCGTCTAAAAAGGATCAGCGGCTAATTCATCTTCAGGAGTACCCAGCATAGTGTGTAAATGAATTCTTTGAAATAGCTAATACAATGAAACAAGTTCATGAATCTAATCAAAAGGTGTTTACATGAAAATAAGGCAGCATTTCAAGCATAACAAAAAAAAAAAGGTGGCTATAAAGCACTTAAATCTAATTACAGGAAACTCAAGTGACATGGAAAATGAACCATTTCCTGGTGTTCAAGTAAATGTCTCCACGTATCATAGAACTCCCCAAAGGGATCTAAATCTAGTTGTCACTACCAACTAAAAGCATAACATGAATGGCTCAATAAAACTCCCTCGTTCAATTTCATCACTAAAAAACATTGGCACTACAGTACACACAGCACAATGCTTCCAAGAAGTCTGGTGATGAAAAGCAGAAATAGCTCCATCACTTACAAAAAAAATTCCAACTAGTATAACCATAAAACCTATTCTTCTTGGGGGCAACACCAAATAACACACTTAGATACCCTTAGACACATTAAGATATGGAAGTTTAACTATTTTAAAATAACAGAACAAATGCGCTGCACTAGTCTGCACTTTCTGTACACCAAATTAGTCTACAGTCTCCAATTAAATCAACCCACTCCTCATTACGCTATCAAAGCACCAATTACTAACCATGAATTCCCCAGTCCCAACCCCCACTATAACCTGTTGCCTACCCGTGACTAATAAATCTGCTTGTGTATCAAGAAACAAGAATCTTACAACCATCGGAAAGATCAATTATGGACTGACATACCACATATTATAGATTAATATATGGAAATTTAAATTAACAGAAAGAACACACTGCACTGTGCTTCCTTTACACCAAATGAGCCTATGTCCAAACAAATCACCCCGCTATTTCACTGCACTCACTGTTACGCTATCAAAACACCAATGACTAACCAATACCATATAGATTCCCCCCTCCTTACAATTACTAACTAGCACATGAATGGTAAATCTACTTGTGGATCAAGAAAGAAGAAGTCCTACTGGCAAAGATCAATTATGAACTTACAAACTGCCCAAAAGTGAGTACAATCAAACAATTCAATTGGACATGCTGAGAAATGAAATCACAAACAAAAAACTAGGGTTTCAGCTAAAGAAATCATCATCATGTCAATTGAAATTCCTTCTAATATCTAACTTCTTACCAGTGGTTGAGAATTGGTTTGTGGTTAAATCTCTGAAATCGAACGATAGATACTCATTCGTTGCTGGAAAACAACGACTCCGGTGAAAATACTTCCCAATGCTGCGCCTAAAAGACGCTCCTGGGTATTATGAATCAAACGAAGACACAGTAAATAAATTAACATCATCATAATCCAGGGAAAGATAGAGGGAGAGAAGGGATTGTATTGAGACCTGCGCAAGAACGCTAATCATGGCAGCCCAAGTTTACTCTTCCTCTGTAGAAAATAAATTCCAGAAAATGTCTGAAAGGAAGAACCCCAACGAGTTATATAGGGTGTTAAAACATTTTATGCGGAGGTGCCTTTATTGGCCGCTAAGTTTTGAGGACGGGGCAAATTTTGGATAGCCATGAGACAAAATTTCGGACTAGGGAGGCCACTACGAGCCGCAGCAGAATCTAAGACGTGGTCTATTTTGGATAAGTAAACAAATCTTACTAGCCTGTGTACACAATAACAAGGAACGAAGTAAAAGAGTCATAATTTATCGATCAGATAAAAAGAAGGAAAAAAAAAAAAAAAAAGTCATGAATTAGGACGTGCGCATAATTAATCACGATTAGGCCTATTCCTATGCGCATGCCAAAACATGGGTATGCCAAACTCGTATGCCTATATGCCATCCTGGCATATAGGCATACGAGACAGAGTTTCCATCGAGCTATAGAGATTCCATCGCCCGATGGTCTTTCCTTCGCACGTCAGTCATAAAATCGCTAGCGTTAGTCAAGTTGTCGCTCGACGCTATGATTATCGCTGATTAATTCATCATCCAACGGCTATAATTTTCCACCTCTATAAATACCTAATTTCAAACTCAATTTAACTCATACCGGAATTTATAAATCTCTATAGAATTTCTCAATCTTTTTCAAATCTAAAACTATCTATATTTTCTTGTAAAATTGATTCACGATCTCAAAGTCAAGGCAAAGGTAAAAAAAACCCGAGTCCGTGGTGCAAAATACACCATGGTAGAAGATGAATGTATTTGTTGTAATTATATTTTTTTTACCCAAAATTGTATCAATGGTGCACAACAACATGGTAACACCATGTGGGATAACATATTTAAGAAATATGATGAACAAACCATGAACATCAATGGTCGTGATGCGAAAGGATTGTCAGAACACTTCATTGTAATCAACCGGGAAGTGGCCGCTTATGTTGCATTAATAATGCAAGCTAAGAGAAAAGGCAAGGACTGTGGTCAGACTGATGTTGATTTTGAAAGAGAGGTTAAATACATGATTAGCGTGAAAAATGGGAAACAGTTTGCTTACGAAAGTTGTTATTATATTTTGAAGGGGTTGAACAAATATAATCCAGAGTACTTGTTAAATAATCAACAAGTACCTGAAAGGTCACCATATAATTCTTCTCCCTTAACACCAAATTATTCAGCATTTTCACCAGGCCCATCAAATTCTTCACCAGATTCCACAACAAGCACAAATGGCAACAAAGTTTTCAATAATTATGTTGAGGGTAATACTAAGGGAAAACTTCCAGGGAGGAACGGCGCAAAGATGGCCAAAAAATTAGCTCTAGAAGGGGGGAGTTCCGGAGGATTTAACATGGCGGAGTTTATGGAACATCAAAAGACCGTCGAGAAGCAAAGATCAGTTGATAGGAAATTTCAAAACCGGGAGAGTAAGAAAAGTCGTCTTTCCCAAGAAAAATTTGGATTTGACTATGACAAGCATAACATTCTTCAAGCTAACACTTCAATTATGAACGCCCAACAAAAACATGTATATCAAATCGAATTTGACAGGATTCAAGCACAGATTGAAAAGCAATCTGGATTTACTAACAACCAACCCAATGATGATGATGATGGAGCTGATGATGAGTATAATGTCACTACACCAAATCTAGGTTTTTGTCACGGTATATCTGTTACTGATAAAATTTGTAACACATATACGCCGTTGCAGAATCGATGTGATTAATATTGTTGTAATTTTTCGCAACGGTTTTTTCGGTGACAATTATTAACTAGAGTCACACAACAGAACCGTTACAATAGTTAACAGCAACGAATGGTCTAATTTTTAGGTTGCGACACGTGTCTTATGTGCCACAATTAATCCAACGGTTTTAATTGTTACTAGATGCTTCCAACAATTGGTAACAAGACACGTGTCAATATTTTGTCACGATTCTAGTAACAACTATAACTGCTACAACTATTTTGTAACGATTCACTGATGGACACGTGTCATCCTTCTGTCACAATTTTTTGCAACGCGTAAACTGTTACTTTCATATGTAACAATACGGAGATGACGACATGTGTAGTTTATTCTTCACATATTTTGTTACAAATATCTCTGTGACATTTCTTTAATTACAATTAAAAAAAATGGGTAGTCCAGGTCATTATCATGGACATGGACTTCCAGTTTACAAGCCTGCAATACAATTTATTCATATATTCTCAATTGTTGAGATGCATCTACGCTCCTTAAGATCTTGAGATATCATTCTCTTCATGAATCCTACACAAAACACACTAACAGATTAGTACACATAACACAATTTAACAATGCCAACATGGAACACAAAGAACACGAAATAATAGAAGTTATCAAGATCTTTCAGGATGGATAGTTCTACTATTTTAAGCAACCAACCAGGTACACTTATCCATAAAATGTTTACTGAAATAATATAAGTTATCAAGATCTTTCAGAAAGGATAGTTCTACTATTTTAAGCAACCAAGTAAGTACACTTATCCATATAATAGGAATAGAAATTATAGGATGTCCGTCAGGATAATATTGTATTCGACACCTAGTTATAATCGTCCGTCATTTAATAATGAACAAAGGGTGAACACTTAGAATTTAGGAGTCCCTAGAGGTTACACGCATTAACTAAGCAGGGGGGAAATAATGGGCTACATCCTACTATCAAGTTTCAGTTTTAAGTTAATGCACATTAGTGAAGCAAGATAGTATGAACATGAAAGATGGATGAAATTTGCAATCATTACCTGCGTGGATAAATCAGCAACATTGTAAGCAACATGTGATCCTTGGCTCTTAAAGTCATCACCTTACATAATGCCAGAAAAAATGAGTATAAAAACATTACATAACTATGCAAGCAGATGACGAACTTAAATTACAAAAATATTAGATACCTGAGAAATGCCACCTACAGAAAATCCATCATGGAATGTCTGGTTGAGCCCTTACACTGGCATCTGCAAACAAATAGAGAAAACAATTGATGACACAAACTAGTCGTCATTGCCAAACCTCAAAATCTGATGGAGTTTATCAATGGTTGCATATACCGTAAATGGTGAGATATAGTCCTCTTAAGCAAGTTACAGGTATCAAGTATAATGAAAGGTACTGGGTAGGGAACTTCTAGAATATCTTATAATGCATCAACAAGCCGTTCCATAAAAGGCTGTTTACTTAACAGTTTCTGATTTCCCAACATTAAGCCGATGTGAATCATTTAGGAACCCAACACCCTAAAAAGTGAATAGACGTGATACAAAGTCAAAACTTACTACATGGAAAATACCTCAGATTAGCCAAATTGTCTTTTAGCTTCGTAAAGTGCACGATACATCATTATATGAAAGCAAACTCAAATTGTCTTTTAGCTTACATATAAATTCGACAACTTTAATATATCAGTTGGTGCTAGGAGAAAATCGAAACTCTTCTGATAGTTTCCAACAACAAACTTCAAGCCATAACAAAAGAATTCATGCTTCCAAAAAAAAAAAAAGAAAAAAAAAACATACTAGTTAAAATTACTCAACTACAAAGTAAAGATACTTGTTGACACCCAGAAAGTTTGGGTTAAGGTACAAGTTTTTATTTTGCTAGAAAACTGTGAACTTCTTGGACAAATAACTTTCAACACGGTAAATCTATATGGACATCATCTTAGTTCTACTAAGGGTCCGTTTGGCACCACTAGAATTCAACTACCTAGGTAGTTCCAAGTACCTAGAAATTGATTTCCAGGTGGTTCCAACTATCTCCAACCAAAGTTCGGTGTTTGGCATATGTCATGGAATTCCAACTATCTCTTCATGAATGTCAACAAAGAAAAAGAAAAAAAAAAATGTAAAACCCGATGGAATTGAAGAAATCAGTCATCGTTGAAGGAACAAAAAATAAAAAGAAGGAAATTATTAATAGGGTTCCAAGCCAATTAATAATTGACTATCGTTGGAATAACTAGGGTTCATCAGAAATTTAAGTAAAATTAAAATTCATTCATGGTCAACGCTAAAAATCATTAACCCATACAACAACAACCAGATTCTCTGTTAATCCATTCAACCCAATCTCACTTCCAATATTTGAATCTCTAATTAACAAAAAATATTTCATCTCTTCATATACCAATCTAGAGAATACTAAAGTTAGATTGGAATCATCAGATGGCATGAAAAGTAAAACTAGGGTTTGGTAAAATCCATCAAAAGATGTTAAAAAGATCGATGTAAATTAATCAGTTCATGATGAAAACATGAAAAAAAAAGCGATAAGTTACCCGGAATAGGTTTGAGATTTGGTTTCTAAGGCAGAAGCTTTTGAGGAAGATGAGAAAAAAAAAATGGAAGAAAAACGAAAGGATGGAAAATAGAAGTGGAGTTCGAAATTCCATGGGGTATGGCGTCAACTTCTTTTCCGTTGAATGAAGGAAAATAAACTGAAGGGAAAATGAAATCCTCCTAAAAAATCTATGCCAAACACCGTGAAACTGAAACACCTCGTCCAACTACCTCCTCTAAATCAACTCCGCCCTCAACTCCGCTGGTGCCAAACGCACCCTAATTGAACAAATTATAGCAAACTACAGCTCCAACAACAATTTATCTCATACAAATTAAGAAACTCAATTCTGTAATCAATCTAAACTAATTGAACCCACATCAAAAAATCAGTTTTGTAATCAATCTAAACATTCAAAATACCCTCTAATTTCACCCTAATCTTTCACCCAGTTTCATATAACTAAAAATATTATCAATCAATGAAGAAATAGAGAACTCAATCACTTACCTCATCAAAGATAAATAGGAACCAACAGATTTTATCATCAGCAGAATCAACTCTGAACCACCTTCTTCATCTTCATCGTTCAGATTTTAAGTCAAATCGATCCACATAATTAATAGAATACATAACCTAGAAATTATTGGGTCAAATCGATCCAGATTTTAGATTTGAATTCAAACTCAGATTTAATTTTGGTGAACCGGCTAACTCTCAACCTGAAATTTTGACACTCTCAGTGTGTTAATGGCGGCACAAAAACCAGAGAAGAAGAAGAGAGTTTATTTTTGTGGTTGTCTCGACAACATCGAGATAAAATGGTTGCTATCTGTCAAAGTCAAGTTTCCTACCGAGTCACGACTTGTTGACTTGGTCTTCATGTCTGTTTCTAATATTAAGAAAATAAAAATTGAAAATAAAAATATATTTTGATTAATAGAAATTTATTATAATTGTTATTTTGTATAACTGTTGCGAAAGTAGTGACAAGAAAAATTATAAGTGTTATAAATTTGGGGTTGTTTTAGATGTGGTGAACTTTTTGGGTGGAATCATCATTTTATATTATAATTGTTGGTGTCTAGATAATTGCCAACAAATATTATTGTTGCTAATAAAAGAATCACGATTATAAATTTATTAACAATTATAATTGTTGCAGGACTTATCACAGGTGTATCTGTGACTGAAAAATAAACTGTGACAAGATACACTGTGACAAATTCCAGGTTTTGGTGTAGTATGTAGTAGTTCCTCTAGATGATTAATGTATGAGTTTACATAACCCATCACTTGAGTTCAGCTGCAACTTGAGCATTAATTTCTTATCAAAATCTCAAATATCCAAGAACCCACACTTGTAAACACCATGCTTAGCACTAACAACATCTAAGTGAACACATGAGTTTTAATCATGGATCCAAAAATACCAAGGAAAACAAAAAGTAGGGATTCCTTCTTCAAACTTTTGTTTCGGCGTTTAACAAAACAAAACAGTAACCACTATACTTTTGAGAGAAAATTAAAATTAAAGAGAAGTGAAAAGTTGGAAAAAAAAATCGGCTTAGTCCGTGTAGAAGAGGGAAGTGAAACAAAGGACAAATTTCATTATCAAAATATCCCTTCCAGGTGGGAGTATCTTGAACACGTATTGACCGTGCATCAGTATACAAAGTGCTCCCTTCATGGTTATGGGTTTGGTGTTTTAGCTTTCACGATTTTGGGTGAACTGGATGAAGAATTTATCATTTTCTTGAAGAGGTTGAGGAATTGTATCTCGAACATGACACTAATTATAAAATAGGCGGTACTCTATTTTATAGTTAATGTTTAGCTATCCAAAAGGGTGTTGGTGCCCAACTTGTTGCCAGGCTACCCACCAACTTATTGTAATTGGATTACATCCAGTATATTATTAAGATTATTTTTTATATTCCTTCGTAACTTTTTTCATCGGTTGAGGAGTTTAGTTGTGTTTTTGCAAGGCTGCTAATGGGGTACCAAATTGCTTGGGGTGTACCAGATTACACTAAGGACAAAACATCAATTGTCTATGGGTTGGTACACCTCCAAGCAATTTGGTACCCCTATTAGTTATCTTGTGTTTTTGCTCATTGTTTTTATTTTACTCTAAAAGGCTAAATTTTTATTTTTTTGGCTAAGACTAAAAGGCTAAAATTTACTTTCGCATATTTAGTTTGCTTGGTTGAAAGAAAGTGTATGGTATTTTGTTTTCTATGATGTAAAAATGCTAGGATTTATTTGTGTTCCGTAAGGTATAAATGCTAGGATTTTATGCTTGTACATTGTGTTCGCACTCGCTGATCTTTGGTCATGTTTCCTTCCGAAAACAACGATTCAGTTCACACTTGTCTTTAGTCATGCTTCTTTTCGTCCTTGTCGGCCTTCCCACCGTGCGCGGTCATCTAGTAGATTTCTTAGCAACTGACTTATAATCCAGTTCATAAACCATGGATACTTGTGCCGATCGAGCTACAGAATAATAGAGCAGTAATAATAGTATGGATTGTGTGGAACGGCTGAAAGTGTGATAAAAGAACAACGGAAATCAATGCAGAACTAGAAAATTCGATGAATGAAAAACGGAAGACGTCATACAAATCTTAAAACCATGTACTATATACCACGATTTCTACCAAGATTCCTAAGAAAAAAAATAGAATTTCTTATTTATTAAACGATACGTATATCAATCCGAAAAACACGGCACAGAAGACGTTTTTACAACCGTTTTAATCGTTATAACGGTCCAGCGCGGCGGTTTAAACAATTTCCTATAAAGCGCTTGTTTTCCTGCGTAAGAAAAACGCAAACCACCAGAAAACTAACTGCTTGAATTCGAAGCAGGAGTAAGTAGCTTGAATCTTAAGCTCTTAATAATTCTATATATAAAAACCTTTTCTTAACATCGTATTCTTCTACAAAAGCATCGTTAAGAATTTGGGTTTTTAAAGAACATACGATGCCAGGAGATAATTGTGTTGAGCGTCAATTGTTTGGTGGTGCAATTTCCACTTGTTTCCCTCTTAGATTCCAGGTAATAATCAGATTTTCAATTTCAGTTTCAATTACATCTTTATAATATTTGAAGAAGATTACTGAATGTAATAATAATAATAATTTTTTTTTTTTTTTTCGAATTTCAGGATGTGAGTGATGTCCGCCAAGTTCCTGATCATCAAGAGGCCTACGTAGATCCTGCAAGAGATGAAAGCGTCATAATTGAGTTATTAGATTTGAAACATGATGTAGGAGATAATGGTAGTGCTGTTTGGTTTCTTCAAGACCTTGCTACTGAACAAAACGCTCAAGGAACTACAGTCTTTGAGCAATCAGGAGTTTTCACGGCAGACGGGATTCGGTACCGGAATTCGACAGCGATAATGACAACAGCAGTTGGGGAGATGAAGATTTCTAAAGGACGCCAAGGACCAGAAGCGCAGAATCATGTCAAGGTTTATGTTGCGAATTTGCGGCTTAAGGAAGTTGGAACTGATGTGCTAATTACTGCATATGAACCGTTTGTGATAAGTCCTCTGAGTGAAAGTGCAAATTCTGTTGGAGCTGGGGTGACTGTCCCTGCGGCGCAATCTGGATGTACACCAATGTCTGAGGTCTTTAGACTTGTTGTCGCAAACTTCAAAGTCCATGATTGGAACCTTTTCTCTGCTTGAAGCTTTAAGCCCAAGCTTTAAAGAGGTTGGAATTTAGGGAACTGTAGTGCAAACCGTTTTGTTTTTCTTTATTTAGCTTGCAATTTCTTAAATTTCATTGTAGGGCAAACAGTTCTGGAATGTAAAGCAAATGCTTTGGTGGTCCTCTAAATATAATTTGTTTTTTAAAAAGAAGCACAACCCGTTTTGGATTCCTCTTGTGGTTTGTCATGTTGCACAAAAATAGCATCTTTCTGTTGGTGATTTTGTAGCCAGAGAATAGTAAAGTAACCATATGAAGATAAGAGGCAATATATAAAGATTCAATGAGAGAACTGAAAGACAGAGTAGAGAAAGAAAGATGGGAAGGGTGTTATGTACATTTTCTTCATTTTGGTCTCTAGTTATCATTCTTCTTCTGGGAAGTTCTCTGGAATTTTGTAGTGGTCAAAAAGAGAACGGGTTCAGCAGAAGTGATTTCCCACCAAACTTTATTTTTGGTTCAGGAAGCTCAGCTTATCAGGTACCTTCCTTTATAAGCATATGACTTCAACCATTTATTTAGTACTTGACCAGAAATGTTGGAAATGAAACTGAAAATTGTAGGTTGAAGGCGCTGCGAATGAGGATGGAAGAACTCCTAGCATTTGGGATACCTATACTCATTCTGGTTAGCCTCTCTCTCTTTGTGTTCTAGAAGGATTTGCAAGAACAGGAATGGTGCTTCCATTTTTTTTTGTAGGGAAGCACCATGAGTAGAGTTTATTATAAGAACTTTCCAATTCAACTTTACTAGTTCACAACTTCACCGAGAAGGTGAAGTCCAGTCCTTGACACTCTTGTAACATTTTAGTATCCTCATGAAAATTTTAATAACGGAGACAACCAAACCATGAATTCTAAGTCCCATTAGATTCGTGCAATGCAAAACAGGCTACGCTCATGACCAAGATTTGCGTTCTTGTAGACATCTGAAATTAGAGATTGATAAGTAGCATGAAAAGATAATGCAATGAGGCTATGTGTTGAACTTTTTCCCTAAGATATTTGGCTGTAAGCAGAAACAGAATTTTATATTTCAGGAAAATTGCCAAACAAAATCAATGGCGACATAGCCGCCGATCAATATCACAGATACAAGGTTTGTAATTTTTGCTTTCAGAAATTGGAAGAGCTTAGATTTTTAATTTGGCCATACCAAATACTTCTTGTTTGTTGCAGGAAGATGTCAACCTCATGGCGGATACAGGTTTAGACGCCTACAGGTTTTCTATCTCATGGTCAAGGCTTATACCAAGTATGATCCTACTAGCTAACTCTTTTGGGATTTTGGTACACATTTGCAATGGAAGAAACTAAAATGTTTAGTCAGAAAGGTTTTATATATCACTGTCTAATGTTTGCTTATGTAGATGGAAGAGGGCCAGTGAATCCTAAGGGTCTACAGTACTATAACAACCTCATCAATGAACTTATCAGCCATGGTACGACTGTGTCGAGTTCCATTTCAAATTCAAAGAATCAGAGGAAATTGCTTTAATCAATGAATATCCGGTATCAGTTGACTCATATATATTACTTTATGTTTGACTAGGAATTCAAGCACATGTTACACTTTTTCATTATGATCTTCCTCAGGCACTCGAAGATGAATATGGAGGATGGTTGAGCCGAAAGATTGTGTAATTCTCTAATCCATTTTAATACATTACCTGTGTTCTAGTCCTTATAACTTTTCCTGATTGAGTATTCTAGTGATAGTTGATTAATGCTAATTTGGTGTAAAATCGCTCAGGAAAGACTTCACATCATACGCGGATGTGTGCTTTAAAGAATTTGGTGACAGAGTTTCGACATGGACAACAATGAATGAGGCTAATGTGTTTGCCTCAGGTGCCTATGACTTGGGATTTTTTCCTCCGCAAAGGTGTTCTTCTCCATTTGGGGTCCTTAATTGTACAAACGGTAACTCCACAACAGAGCCGTATGTTGTTACCCATAACTGTTTGCTAGCTCATGCGTCAGCTGCAAGATTGTATAAGAACAAATACCAGGTATTTCCTAGGTTTCGATATCTTCTTAACAAGTCAAATTTCATCATAATTTTGAGATATAGAGGTGGGAATGCAGGCTAAACAACATGGACTTATAGGATTCAACCTCTTCGGTTATGGGTTCAGTCCTGTGACAAATTCTGCAGAAGATATTGCAGCAACTCGAAGGGTCAATGATTTCTATTTGGGTTGGTAAGTCTCACTACAGATAATTAACATGAGCCGAGTTTTTCAATCATAATATATTAAATCCATGTGTAATTTCAGGTTTGCTAGTCCTTTTGTGTTTGGTGACTATCCTGAATCAATGAAGATAAATGTTGGCTCGAGACTTCCTTCTTTCACTCCATATGAAGCAAAACTAGTTAAGGGCTCATGTGACTTTTTCGGTGTCAACCACTACGCATCGGCTCAAGTAAAGGACAATCCACAAAATCTACTAATCCACCCACGAGATTTTATTTTGGATATGGCTGTCCAGTTCGTATGTAAGTTGATCTGGTTTATATTGGATAAAAATTACTAGCTTTTTCTATCAAAAATTTGGAACAATTTCCCTCCTCACTCATTTGTCTTGCAGCTTGTAAGGAGACTAACCGAAAGCTTTATCTTTTAAACATCTTACTTGTATTGCAGTTAATTGGTCTGGACAAGGTGTATTGCCTGATGAAGTAAGGAAGAAACGTCCATTGACTTGATTTTAACGAGTTAGTGTGTCTATGATGCAGGAGCATAAGCTATCTCTAGAACATTCTTTAGTTTAGGAGTGGTTTGCAAGTTATTGTTAATTTTGGTAGTTTCCATCTTTAGACTAGGGTTTCCTTACTTACGTTTCTCTCGTTCTAGTATAAATAGGCTATTAAGTCTCTTAGAATAATCAGACTTTTATTATAATTTCCCTAAGTTTATAATCTATTGATTATATCAAAGAGTTAGGTTAACCCTAAACTCAATTTATCTACGTTCTAAAGCTATCAATTTTGTGTTCAACTCTAAGTATCTTTGTTCGTTCTCCCTAGCTTAGTGTTCTGATTTCTAGAACTGCATCAGTTGGCGCTAGAAACCAAATAGACAAGCAAACCCTAGCTAACTACTATGGCAGGAAGACTTAGAGTTAGAGGTAGAGGTAGAGGTAGAGGTGGAAACATTGATGTTAACGAGTTCGAGAACCACCCGATGGAAGGAATGGCTCAAACGGTTGCAAACCCTAGAGCAAAACCTAGAAGCGACGAAACGTCTTGAAGCCCGTATGGAGAAGAGAGAGGGCCGACGCAACCCTTTGGATTCACCCTGGTTTATCTGAAGAAGATGAACGCAATGAAGATGCAAATCGTGCTGTTCATGGTCCACAACAAGGCAGATTGGAAAATAGGTTGATTAAAGCTCTTGACTTAAATTCCGGAGGGGTGAGAGTTGAAGTGAGTGATATGACTGGGAGGATGCATGCCGACGATTTTCTGGATTGGGAGGCTAGCATTGAGAATTATTTTGAGTGGAAACCAATGGCGGAAGCTCGTAAAGTCTTTGTTTGTGAAATTGAAATTGAAGGGAATGGCTTTACAATGGTGGAAAAAGCTAGAGGAACAACGTACAAGGCAAGGCAAAGCGAAGATCCAGACATGGGATCATTTGAAACAAAAGTTGCGGAAACAATTCCTTCCACCCGATTATTTGGTGACGTTGTATGAAAAGTTTCATACCTTTCGTCAACGTGATCTCAGCGTTGAAGAATACACAACCGAGTTTTATAACTTATCTTTAAGAGTTGGTTTGAATGAAACACCAGAGCAACTCACTGCAAGGTATATTATGGGTTTGAACATAACCATTCGAGAAGAGTTTGGTCTGCTAAGAGTTAACAACCTGGAAGACGCTTATCAATGTGCATTGAAAGCGGAGGAGAGGGTGAATCGTCGGTGGAAGAACCGAAACTCTCCCCGCTCAAACAGAATCACATCCGAATGGAATAAGGCTTCGCTTGGAGTAATAAGGGCCAAGTAACTCGCCGACATCGAATATAACCGCTCGGACTACAAATGGAGCAAACAAGGTCAATAATCGCTTAACTATGAAGTGTTATACTTGTGGTGAAGACGGTCACATGTCGTACAACCGTGCACAAAAACAGGTAACACTTATTGAAGGTGATGGTGATGGAGTCACACTAGGGAAGCCGAAATCTGACGAATCTGATAAGGAAGAGGAAGATCTGCTGCCAGTCAGAGGAGAAAGTCTAGTTGTCTGCAGAATTCTTACATGTCCTAATATTGCTGCGAGGAGGAAGACCGCTGACGTAAGAGTATTTTTCGCACAAAAGTATTCTGTGGAGGTAAGGTCTGCAAATTAATTTTAGATGGCGGCAGTTGTGAAAACTTGGTGTCTCAAGAAACAGTAGACAAGTTGAGTTTGTTAACTAAGAAGCACCCTCATCCATATAAGGTTGCTTGGTTCGAAAAGGGAAACGTAGTACCAATTACGAGAAGGTGCTTGGTGAAGTTTTCTATCGGCAAATTTGAAGATGAAGTGTGGTGTGATGTAGCACCTATGGATGCCTGCCATATACTATTAGGCAGACCTTGGTTATTCGACAAAAAGATGACCCACTTGACTGAAGCTAATACTTATACCTTTATGTATAATGGAAAGAAGATGACTCTGCATCCTATGAAGGAAGAGGAAGTACATGGAAGGAAGGATGTGAAGTTGCAGTCAACAAATCTGTTAACATGTAGAGATTTTCAGCATGGAGACGAGGAATCAAGTGTGAGCTACACATTGTGTAAACCCACAACAGATAGACAACAGGGCTGCAATGAACAACCACCAGAAGTTGCCGAACTGTCGCAATGTGTCCAAGAAACTGTACCTACAGAGCTATGGAAAGAGGATTTTGAAAATGATGCACATGAGAAGTCCGACAGCTTGTTTCATGGACACGTCAATGATGAAACAACTCTGTTTTCAGTTAAAGAGAATGATGGATATCAAGTCCTTGTGGACTGGACTTCACCTCCGATATACGATACATATCCGAACAATGAAGTTTCGTGTAAGTCGAGCTATTTTGATACTTACACAGAGATGGACTGTTTTCCACTTGATCCATGTCATGCGAATTCAGTTTTAAGCGTCCAAGGTGATGTTGCTTTTACACCTAGCTGTGTAATACATTCAAAATTCATTCAAGTGGTACAAAATATGGAGGAATGGTTGGGTAGCATGGCTGACAAGCTGGGACAAGTTTGTGTTGAGAGTGCCTATAGAAATATTGTTTTTGGGAAGGCAATTGCTAACCTAAAGCACAAAGGGTTACAAGAAGGAGAACAAGCCAGGGTGTTTTCTAACGATAAGAGTTTTGTGTTCGATCGTGGCAAGGACGAAGACACATTCAAGACATAAGAAGAATTCATAACACTTCTCATCGGAGCTGAGAATTTTTCAACCTGGGGTGATTGATGCAGGAGCATAAGCTATCTCTAGAACATTCTTTAGTTTAGGAGTGGTTTGCAAGTTATTGTTAATTTTGGTAGTTTCCATCTTTAGACTAGGGTTTCCTTACTTACGTTTCTCTCGTTCTAGTATAAATAGGCTATTAAGTCTCTTAGAATAATCAGACTTTTATTATAATTTCCCTAAGTTTATAATCTATTGATTATATCAAAGAGTTAGGTTAACCCTAAACTCAATTTATCTACGTTCTAAAGCTATCAATTTTGTGTTCAACTCTAAGTATCTTTGTTCGTTCTCCCTAGCTTAGTGTTCTGATTTCTAGAACTGCATCAGTCTATATTTAACTTCTATTGTTTTGTCTTGATTCAGTTCACTGTTGCACCCGCGGGGTTGCAAGAAGTTCTGGAGTATTTTAAGCAAGTCTATGGAAACCCCCTCATGTTTATTCATGAAAACGGTATTAACATTTTGAATTCCCATTCTCTCTTTCGTTGCCTAATTAACTTCCCACAGTGACATCTGTGAGTCTGTGACCATAAATAAAGCAATGGTTATATTGATAATTCGCCATCCCTCTTTTGTAGCCTAATTTCACCTGATCATTACTTGATAGTTATAGAAACAAATGTTAGAAGCGTGTTCGTATATTGTGGTTATAGGTAAGCGGCTTTTAGGACCAACTTTTATAATTGCTATCCTTTACAGGTCAAAGGCTGTTAAGTGCGTCGCGTGAAAAATCAACGAACGATACATCGAGGGTGACTTACTTGAAGGGCTACATTGGAGGTTTGCTTGATGCATTGAGGTACTAACTTACTTCACCGACTTTGCTTTACCTACCCACTTTTTCCTAATATACGGTTCAGACTCTCAAACAAACAAATGCTCAAAATTTCGAAGAGCAATTAAGATAATGTGCAAGTTTTCTCAGTAAAGTTAATGATCTTCTTCAATTGCTTATAAATATCCTGATCTAAAAGTAAATTGTGTGTTCAATACCCTTGCAAATCTGCCCTTACAGTTATAATCTTTTTGGGGCAGGAATGGATCCAACACAAAAGGGTACTTCACATGGAGTTTCCTAGACTCATTCGAATTGTTAGACGGATACACTTCAAATTTCGGCCTTTATTATGTGGATATGATCAATGATCCGGATTTAAAGAGATATCCAAAACTTTCAGCACTATGGTATTCAAATTTTCTTAAAGGAGGGAATGAGAGAACTAGTACAATATCTCCTACAACTGATGAAAGTTCTTATTTTTCGCAGTAGAAAGTTGATTTTCCAGTAGAGTCTACTCTACTGTGAGAATCTGATTTTCCTTTGCATGTAAAATAATAAGAATCTCTTGATGAGAGAAAATTCTGTGGTTCACTATCGAGTGCACTTTAGGAATGGTCATCTCTTTTTGACCATTTAAACCGTAACTTTCTGTCAATTTTTTTTTTTTTTTTTTTTTTTTTTTTTTGGTAAAAGGTTTCTGTCAATAACTGGAGCGCCAATACAGTCAATTACAGCCAAAGAATGGGAAGTGCTTATGAAATATCTCTAGTTTTTGCTACTGTGATTGATAACTCCGTGACTACTCTCTTTCATCCTCTGAACAAATTCTCCTGGTAAAACTTACAAAGGTGAAATGAAGTTACGGTGGGGGGACAGTTAAAACTTAAGAGCTGGTTATTGTACGTGGTACTATTTTGTCCTGTCTCCATAATTAGAGCTCGATGTGTATTAGCAAAAAGGACCTTTACAATATACTAAGGTGATTAGGGATACACGTAAAGTCTTATTTTGGTTTGTTTCACGATGGCCGCTTGATGCCCATGCTGTAAATGAAGCTACACCGATGGGACATTTGTTCTCACATATTTGTTAGCCACTTGATTACGGACTCTAAGAACAAAAGAAAGAGTGAGAGATGAAGAGGGTTTTATATATGTACAATTTGGTCTCCGGTTTTCTTCCCCATGTTTTATTAGGTTCTCCAGAGTTATGCAGCGGCCAAATCAGCAGAGAGAGTTTTCCAGGATGTTTTATTAGGTTCCCTTCAAACTTTATATTTGGCGCTGGAAGCTCAGCGTACCAGGTTGCTTATTTTTATCATTCTTCTCGGTTTTGCCTGCAAATGCTTTGGTGGTCCTCTAGATATCGTCTTTTTAGTAAAGAAGCATGACCTATTTTGGATTCCTCTTGCAATCTAGTTAATCGTCTTGTTACAAAAAAAGAACCATCATTTGCTGTTAATTTTGTAGCCAGAGAATAGTAAAGTAACCATCTCAGCCATCAACAATCAAAGTTTTGCTGTAACTTAAATGAAACTACAAAAGTGGGAAATAACTCATCGACCACCATTAATTCTTAAATGAAACTAGAGTTGTAATTGTAAAGCATGACGATTTTGATAAATTAACTCTTCTTGTTTGTTGCAGGACGATGTTAAACTCACGGTGGATACAGGTTTAATTAGATGCAACTAACACTAGAATTATTTTCGTACACATTTTCCTTAATTAATAAATTGCGTCTCATGAGTTTCGCTTAATGAAAAGGTAAAAAAAATAATGGAGGAATGAACCAATGTCTCCCTGCGTGTGATATATCCCTCCGGATCCAGATATTTCTCCCATGCAAATCAAAACACAAATGAACCTTTCGGTCAACTAGCTAATATAACTAGTTAAAAATACCTCTAGAAGTTACAGTCGCAAGAAAATCATCAACTGATCTAACAGAAGATCCTTTGGAATGATCATCACCTATATCTTCTCTCATTGCACCTCTAATTTTCTCCGCAATTACCATCGCCTTCTTCCTCATTTCGTCTCCTTTATTACCATCCATTACGTCTTCTATTATTTTCTTCACATCCTCGCTAAACACTTCCCCATCAACTCTAGCCAATTCCGCACAAACACCCATTTCCTCTTCCATCATCTTAGAATTATAACATTGTTCTACTTCTAAAGGCCACCCAATTATAGGTACACCTTGGCTCAAACTCTCTAACACTGAATTCCATCCGCAATGACTAAGAAAAGCACCTGTTGACTTATGGCATAGTATCTCCAGCTGGGGTGCCCATTTTTTCACTAACAACCCTTTTTGAGATTTTTTCATTCTCTCAACAAATCCTTCCGGTAACCATTCCCATTTGAATTCAGATTCTATATCAAATTCACTTGGTGGTCTTAACACCCATATGAAGCATTTTCCACTTTTCTCCAAACCCAAAGCTAATTCCCTCATTTTTGATGGTCTAATTGTGTTTTGAGAACCAAAAGAAATGTATACAACTGAAGATGGTTTTTTATGATTACAACTCTCTGGAGATATCCCAAAGTTTTTTCTTACCGTCCTTAAGTTTGAAACAGCACTCCCATTGCCTAGTAAAAATGGTGGAAGTAAAGGACCAATAGTCCAAACCGGTTTGGGATCCATATAACTTCTAAGAGTTTCCAGACCCAAAATTTCTATCTCTTCAACAGAGTTACACAGCATTCCATCTGATCTCAGTGACAGAGAAATCTGTTGCTGTAAGAATATAGTAAATGGGGTTTCTTTATCTGTTTCTCTTAGGTTAAGGGTAAGTTGAGAGATATGTAACCGACACGTATCTGGAAATTTGGGTAGGTGAAACTCTTCAATAAGATCATTGGAATCATCATTTTTACGATGTGGGAGATATAGATATATAGAGAATTAAGCAGCAGTGATTATACAACCAGGGACGTTTGGTGTTACGTTTGCGTAACTGATCTTGTAGAAGGCTTCTGGGAAGAAGAAGAAGTTGAAACAGCAAGGGTTTGATCCTTCTTTCTACCTATTTTGCTAATGGATTGATTGAACAAGGATTTGCGGTATCGTTAGAGGGACGCCGGACCTCTAGTATCGTCAAAGGGACACTAATACCTTTGTTAGAAAAGACTAACAATCTTTTTACATAAACATTCTCTGCCCTTTCTATTGATCTTTCACTCGTATATATACAGAGATAGTTGCGGAAGTTACACAAGTTACATTTTTAACTTCCTACAAATAAGGAAAACTACCTAAAACCTTGACTGCAAACCGTGTTATCTAGATAATGTATAACCGTACAGACTTTTACAACACATTAAACACTAATCCAAATACCTATAATCAAGGAACATATAATACTAAACTTAGTGACATGACAAGTAACTTAAATATACTAAGATCCTAAACACATACGTAACATTTGGAGATTACTACCCACCACAAGTAGTGAAAGAAAAATGAAGCGTACCGACACGTTTGGCGGTTTCATTAACCCAACCTAAGAAAATATCAGAGATTATACAACCAGGGACGCGTTTTTCAGTTCTAATGATTTCGGTTATAAGATTGTTGAAAGAAGGTTTTAAGGTTTCTGATGCGTGGAAGAGGCTTACGATTAGATGAGAAGGTAAAGAATCAGTGTTATCAGAATTAGGTGGTAACCCATGATCGGTACACGAGAAAGGAAGTTCTGCTAGAGAAATGTTTTTGTATGCGGTGCTGGTTTCTGAGGTTAAGGTTGAATGAAGGTATTTGATGTTGAGAGGAGTACTGACAAGGGTGATTTTAGTGTTGGGTTTTCTCTGAGAGATTAGCTTCGCTAAGGCTAAGAATGGGATGATATGACCTTGTGCCATGAATGGGAACATTATTATATGATCATCTTGTTGTTGTGTATTCATGGTTGGTTGTGTATTTCAATATGATATGATCAAGTTCTCTTAATTTCGCACAGAAATTTTTTTACGTTCAGAATTTTTTGGTGTGGGTTTGTATAAGAAAACTTGAGTGGAATAGTAGATAGATATAGAGAGCGACGCACACTTGTGGTGGTTGTGGGTGGACTCGTGGTAGAGAGTGTAACATAAATGCATTAAATTCCAGCTCGTACTTTTACCTTCTTTGGAAAGTTAATGTATAAGCTGCTGCAGCAACATAATATTGTCCAATTCGTAGGTTTATGGGAATTCATACTGTTGATGCACCTAGTCTCGTCCTATGTTGTATTAGGCGCTAGGCGAGGCGAGGCGCCAAGCCTAGCGTGGAGGAAATTTTAAAAATCTCAAACTTCAGTCATACTATGGCGCCTTTTTTCCCCGGGATGGTCCATCACTTAGTGGGCCTTTGACGCTTAAGCCCCAAAGGCGCTCGCCATTTACAACACAGGTCTCGTCTACCTAAATTGACTTCTCATTTATGCATTGTGTTTCTCAATTTTTATCTTAATTTTGTGAACGTGTCGAGTTAGATGACAATCACCGGTACAAGTTTAACAAGCTTAGTGGCCGGCTAACATGTATAGCACAACTAAAAACTTGTTAGTATTAATTAAGTAGATAAGGGACCGATCTGATTGGGATATGCCTTCATTTTGTAATACAACATCTAAGGCTGAACATGGTTTCGGTTTTCCACCTAAACTGGACCGAACCAGACCGATTAGGAAGAAACCTAACCGAACCATTTACTAATGGATTGGTTATGGTAAAAAAATTTGAAAACCGACATTACTGGTTCGGTTTTGGTTTGACCCCAAAACCGAACCAAAAACTAATGGAAAACCGGCTATGTTCAATCGTTAGATTAAAACCTAAGATTTAATGTACACCCTTCATTTTTCTTAACCCTAGTACTCGATATCATCGACCAATTTCTTAACCTCACTTCAGTTCTCTATTTTTTTTCTTCGCCTCCTTCTTCGGTTCACATAAGAGAACTACCTTCTTCCTAATAATGTCAAGATTTGTTAAAAATTCAAATCATGAATCATGATATCATCAATGGAGTTTAAGATTTAAATTGTCAGTTTCAGAAAACTGACAGACAGTCGATTTTCCATTAACCCAATGGAACAAACCGAAACCGGCTAAAACCATTAAGAAACTGAACCAATGGTTAATGGTTCGGTGATGGTAATATTTTTTAGAAACCGATAGCATTGGTATTGGTTTGGTTTGGCTTGAAACCGACCATGAACATCCCTAACAACATTAGGTCGGATTGGATAATATTCATTGATGCGTCCTATAAAAAAGAAAATCTATCCATTGGATATGCCTTCATTTTGTACTCGGCAGACCAAGAAGTTTTCCTTCATATTTCAGCTGGCTCTGATTGGGCTTCCTCGGCGATACATGCAGAAGCGAAAGCTCTTTTAAATGCTTTAAATTGGATAGAAAATAATATTCTTTCAAGCGTCTGTATAGTCACAGACTGTAAAATCCTTCTGGATTCTATCACTAAAAAAGATACAGTTGCTTCCTGGGTTGCAGAGAATACTATTAAAGAAGCAATTTTTTTGTTGGATAAACTTCCTCAAGATCAGGTAAAATTTATAAACAGAGATTACAATGCCAGCAAAGGACTCGGGTTACCAAAAGAAGCAAGGATCGAAGACTTCATCATATGTCAATGCACTTGTGTCAACGAGTGCGAAAAGAGAGTATTACTTCTAATATTTTTGATGAAAATGAAATTGTAGATCTTCTGTATTACATTGCTCGATTGAATATATTAACCTTTTCCATCAAAAAAAGAAGGGGGAAATACGTGCAAGGGATAAATTCCTACTAAAGGAAATACGTGCAAGGAAACAAATAGGACTTTGCAGTTTGAGTTTAATTCTAATACTGTTTAAAGAAAAATTAGTAGGATACAAAGAGTAGGAGAAAAGGTAAGAGAAAGAAATATCTTATTGATAGAGACGGTAGTATTACACATCATAGTGATCCTTTATAAATACAACCATAAAGAAAACCCCAACTATCTAGTTGGACCGTATATTCATGGATCGTAGACCTTATAATACCCCGTGTATGGTCCAACAATAATGTTTCAGAGATAGTGCTTCACATATATATAGTGTTTGAATATGGTCCTTAAGAATATAGTTATCTCCTTGATGACCACTGTGTCTAAATTTATTGCCTCATTAAAAACCTCGTCAGGAAAATTCAGATCGACAAAACCTGAATTAAGAAGAAAAAAAGTACAATATTAAGGAAACTAATAACAGAGTTGGATTCGCATATGTTGCCTTGTTAAAACCTTGACTAAGGGAAACGAGTACAACAAGATAAATCCAGAAGCATGCTTTTGCCGGAAACCTATACATATCATCCTTTTCCTGTTTCCCATGTGATTGATGAAAACCCCATATTGATATGTAATAGTAAAATCACTACTAGTTGATTTGTGTTGAACATTGTTGCGATGCAATCCTTGTTTCGTTGTGCTGATTGTGGAAGTGATTTTTCTTGCCACACTATCGTATTTCATTTCTTTAATGTCGATATTTTTCAGTGTTGATATATGAAAATGATTACCCCTTGGCATGGGCTAGGAAGCCCTTAAAGGGAGGATAAGCCCACCATAGAGCATAGGGGACTTGGGGACTAAAGCCCAAGTCCAATAAGACATGTCCATGAAATGTGAAGGACAAGGAAGGAATTTATGAAGAAGTTGAAGGGTACATTAGGGGTATGGCAATAGTTGTAAATAAGGAAGCTTATATGACATGTGGCATGATGTCATGAGAAGAAAGGTTTTGGGAAAAGCCTATATAAGGAAGGACATAGTACAATGGAAAGTGAGCTCTCTCATTCCATTCTTGGAAAAGGTGTTGTCATTGTTGTGACTAGGACGGGTAGGACTAAACTCATATTCACCTCTCAACATTCAACAATATCAATGCCAACTTCGGGCCTTCAATATTAAACAATATACCTGGTGTAGTTATCGTTGTCTCGCTAAAAACCTTGTCGAGTAATAAAAACCTTATGGGAAAAACTAGTACAACACAACTTCACATTTCGAAGTAATACGTCGATATCATATCCTTGAATCCTCCCATGATGTCGACATCTCCCCCTGATTCCATTCAGAGGAGATAGCGGTGTAACATACATTAAACATAGAACATGAAAATGATACTTGATCGAGTGTGAACCTCGTTATGTCATCAATGACTTGTACCTCGTACCTCAGGACCCTTGCCAATTATATTCTAGCTCTTATTTTTACCTATTGGAGACGGCCAGCGTTGACTGGGCGATTTTTCAAGGGTTTCGAATCCCCTTCATTTTCTTTTTATCGTCTCCATCCCAGCCATGGCCTAGGAGATTTCTCCCTCTTCTATTCACTCCCAATCTCCTGTTATTGAAGAAATATCAAGAGATTCGTGGGTGGGGGAGATTTTTCTTCATTAATTTCTTCAGTTGGAGGTACTTCAAATGGGGTTTCAAATGAAATCTTTGAGACTGCAAAATGGAAATCATCAGTGCTCAGAAATGAGAAGATTGATGGTGACAATGTTTCTTCAAGTAAATTGTTCTTCCACAAACCAAGTATCATTGAAGGTTTCATGGTCTCGAAGAAGAAAAAGAAGGGGAAGTAGCCACTTCTCGGTTAGGTTTGGTAGATTTAAAGGTAAGCATCGCAAATCCGTCATTATCTAAGCCATTTACAGGAATTGGTATGAAATCGAAAGGTACAGGTATGTTCCCAAATGGTACTCTTTCAAGTTTAAAAAAGAAAAAGCTTCATAAATCTAAAATTCTGAACAAAGTCTCGGCAGATAAACTCTTGGAGCTTGGTTCTTCATGGGGCTTAGAATTTCCACCTCTAAAGCCTAATCGTGAAGAAATGTTTAGTGATCTCGCAAAAAACCACGATGATTTAATTATAGAAGATGTTGATGACGCTAATTAACAATAGGTAGTGGCCCTCATTTTGGTGAGCAAGTTGCTCTTTGTTTATTAAAATTACAAGTTGTGTCTTCTTTTGTTGATACTCTTTGTTTTCTTTGAAACTTCTTTACTTTAGCTTTATTTTTGTTTCTATGGGCTTTCCACTTTCTATCAGTTATATCCGCTCGCACACGGCTTGTGTGCGTTTTAATCTATTCTCTTTGAACGATTAAGAAAGAAAAAAAAAAACCTATTCTGGAAAGTTATTTGGGATCCACATTAGTGTTTTTCCATTTCATTGGTGAGTTTGTACATATCTCTTAATTTTGTTTTTTGGTGGATTGTGAAAATTTCATTTCCGTGACAGCTTTTCTTATTCTTATATATTTTCCTTCTTTTTAATACAATTCCCAATTCAAAATATATATAAGATGTATGTTTGCAAAATGAGTCGATAATTTGTAATTTCTATGAGTCGCAGCAGCAGTTCAAAGGTTTATGGGAACTTTTATTGTTGACACACCTAGTTTTGTTTAACTAAATTGGCTTTTTATTCATTGTGTTTCTAAATTTTAATCTTAATTTTATTAAAGTGTCGAGTTAAATGACAATCACTAATACGAGTTAAAATTTAAAAATAGCTTTTTCGAAGCATCTGAACACCAAATGACTAAAGTTATAACTCAATACAAAATAAATAATAAAAAAATATTATCGATCAAAAAAACAGTTACACAAAATTTGGTAGATTTGTTTGTTCAATTTGGATACTATCGAGCCCTAAACTGATATGGGATAGCCCACACTAAACATAGAAGCAAAAATGACAACCCAACACTTCATGGTTTTTAAGCCGAGACCCATGGCTCCCCAAACAAATTTACCATTGCCATATCTAGAATTTAGACAGGGCCGGCCACAAGCAACGCTTAATTATACTTGGTTCTTTCGTTATAATTAAGAACCATGTTTTAGGGCATACATAAAAATTTGAGGCATATAAATTTGTTTTCCTAACTAGGGTGTGTTTATAATGGGTGTCTAATGGGTATGTAATGACCTATATACCCTTAAACTGTTTATATTACTAAATTGCCCTTATCCTTAAATTAAAAATTAAAAATCAAAAACAGTTTTAAATGTAAACATCTTCTCTTCTTCTCTACCCGATTCCCGCTCGTGAAGCCGTCGACAAAAAAAATTGATCGTCGATTCGTGAAAATCAGATCGTCGATTAAACACAACAACAAAAATAACTCGCACAAAGAAACTTGCAATAGGTAATCATTCTAAATCTTCTTCTAATCCGCTAATTGAAGAACAAGAAAGAGTTGAAGGATTGGAAGAAAAATTTCAACGGAATGAAGAACCAACTCCTAAAATGAAGATTAGAATGTATTTTCTATAAACCCTCTCTTATTTTATTGTTCTTCATTGATAGAATATGATTAATTCAGAGTAAACAAGAACTTTTTTGGGTTACAGAATGAAGTTCGGCTGATTAACAAGACGAATTATCAGTCGAACTATTCATTGTTCTTCGTTCTGAAAGTGTTTATAAACAGTTCGGCTGGTAATTCATTTCTAAACGATAGCTGAACTTCCTAGGTGGTTAATACAGTGTCAGGTTCGGCTAATACCTTGCCAACCATTACCAGCCGAACCTGAGAAGTAAAATTTACCCCAGGTGGGTTGTCAGGTTCGGCTGAATCGATTAGATCACTTTCAAGCCGAACATCTCTATGTAAACACATCGAAAATATTGATTTGTAGGCTACAGGTTCGGCTGGCTCGTGTTGATGAGTTATCAGCCGAACTTCTGACTCAAGTTTTTCGATCTTGTTTTGGCCATAACTTCTTCGTCCGATGTCAGAATAACTTCATTCTTTTTGCGTTTTCGTTGTCTTTTCATTCTCTTGAAGATGAATATAAGATCTCCTTGATTTTAATGAGTTGAATTTGGACCTTGGTATTCTCCATTAGTAGACTTCAATTTCTTAACACTTTTAGTCATTTCCACTTATTTTGGTTGATTCATCATAAGAAAGGTTGGACAATAGAAAAAATATGTAATAAAAAGCCTAACCCTTAAATTTTTATGAACTTAAGTGTGTTCTGGAAAATCAGTAACATGTTCGGCTGATACGATTTTTTGAATATGAGCCGAACTTGAAAAATATATGTTCGGCTTATACGATATTTAGAGTAAAAACCGAACATTTACTTTAGGTTTTTTTCAAAACTCTCGGGTTAGGTTTTTATAAAGAAAATTTCTTATAAGCCGAACATTTAAGTAGTAAGATAGGTCGGAAGTTACAAAATATAAGTTCGGCCAAGAACTATTGTATTTCGAGTAAGCCGAATTGTTCATCTTTTGTAGCATACCAGTTAGGTTCGGCTGATAATTTCAAGCCGAACCTATCCCTGGTTCGCCGAATTTGGGCGGAAAAAAAAAACAATTTTTTGATGATTTCTACATATATAAATGAAATTGAACATAATCTAGAAGTATACTTGTATAATGTTAGCATTGGGTTTCTTATCGATGTATTCATCTTCTGGATTTGGCTCATAAGAATCATTATTATGAGTTTGACTTTGATTTTTGGTAAAATTGTTATCATAATCTAAGAAATCAGTCATTTCCGGATCATTATTGTAGTTGATGTGTATTTTCCGAGCTTTCTTAGATGAAGATTGCCCCTCCTCATCCATTGAGATTACTTGAATCAAAATACAAAAAATTTCCTCACTTTCCCTTCTCCTTCTTCAAACAAAAACAATCTTTTGTTTCTTCCCCCAAATTTAAGTTTTATAACTTAATCATCCTAATCACTTTTCATTAACATTAATCACTAATCAAAACTATTAGCAATTAATCATTATTATTAACACTAATAACAAAAGGGCAGATTTGTCATTACAAAAATATTTAGATAAGGACCTTTTCAATTTACTATCGAATGACCCTATTTTGTCATTACGTGGTATGCCCTGAAATTTTTAGGCATGCCCTAAAACAGGGTTCATAATTAAGCTATACCTAAGCGAAACAGGCCGTCATAGTGCTTGGCCTAAGTAATGGTGAATAACTATATCCCAATTACGTATTTAGAGTTGAATAACCATGGAACAAATCTGTAGTGAGGGGAAATGATGATATTGTTGGATATCTTCTCCCTTTTTATGTTGCGAACAATGATCGATGATCCGAGATGTGAGAACCAAGAGATTAAGAAAAGAAACCCAAAGAATTAGAAGACTATGAATTATGCATAGACCAAAGTCGAGTATTGGATACTCTTGTCCTTAAGACTAAATTCGCCCCACTCCGGTGCTAATGGGTTCTTACTTGCGAAACGTCTCCCAGGATACAACGATCTTTCTTCCTCGAGTAGAAGCACTCCAAACTCAAGGAAACAACGAACCAAATATAGTGTTTATCTCTCAATACTATGACAATAATGAATGCAAGTGAAATCAGATTTTTGTGTGTGCTTTTCTTATGTTTAGAATGAAACTAGAGTGGGGTTTATATACTTGATTGGTGTCTCTTAGGAAAGGACATAGTGTCTCTTTGCCAAGAGTCACATCTCTTTGTAAGAGTCCTTTCATGGAGAGTCACAACTCTTGGAAAGAGTCCATTCATAGAGGGTCACTTCTCTTGGAAACAACCCTTCAATTATAACTAACATAATTTCTATTCAAAATTTCCAACAGATATAGCGTCGATGAAGCAGGCAAGTGAAAGATGATTAATATATGCTAGCTTCAGCACCACCAATAGCTAACCCTTGAGAGAGACTAGGAGTCTAGGAGGTTATCGTTTTCTTTCTCATTCGCGGTACTGTTTTGTGGACACGATGTCTTGTCTGCAAAAAAGAACCTTTACAATATAAGGTGATTAATGATACACGTAAAGTAATATGTTATGGTTTCTTTCACGTGGTGTACTATGTCAGTTGTCTGGTTCTCAATATCATTATGCCATGATGGTGCAGAAGAAATTACACGATGGGACATTTGTTGTCATGGTCATCTTAATGCTAAGAAGTCTTTTCCAACTTCCCATTTCCAACTTCCCATAGAAACAATATAAGCAATCAAAGAGAACCAGAGAAGTGAAGAAAGAGTAAGTAGAGAGGGAGAGATGAAGAAGGTTTTATGTATATTTTCTTCATTTTGGTCTCCAGTTATTCTTCTCCATGTCTTGTTAGGAGGTTCTCTAGAGTTATGTAGTGGCCAGAATGAGAATGGGTTCAGCAGAAAGAGTTTCCCTCCAAACTTTACTTTCGGTGCCGGAAGCTCAGCTTACCAGGTGCCTTTCTTTGTCGTTCTTTTCTGTTTCGGCTGTAACTAACAGATATAGTTAATTATTAGTACGTACTTCACCAAATTTGTGGGTATTTCAGGTGGAAGGAGCTGCATATGAGGATGGGAAAACTCCCAGCATTTGGGATACCTTTACTCATGCTGGTTAGTCTATCTGCCTTTCAATTCAAGAATTGAGTTTTCAATCCCACCTGCAAGTTTTGAATTCTCCGCATAAGAATCTTCTAAGCGGTGAAGATCATCTAGACGCTTTTTTAAGTGGTGAAGATCATCTTGACACGGTTTTTCAATTCAAAAATAGTTTTTGATAGATTAATGAAAATCAATTATTCTCAATCAAAATGAGATGAAAATAAATTTTAAAAGAAAAATAAATCGATAATTAGGATTCTTTTCTTGTCCGTTAGAAAACTACTATTCTGATATAGTTCAATAATACATTCACCAATATAAGAAAAACAAACTTTAGTTTTAATGTTTTATGTTCTATATGCATAATTAATTTTGATATTTTATTGAATTTGTTTTTATTGATAAAAAAAATGATTAAATTTTTATCTTTTTAATAAAACTAATAATATATTAAGATCGAGGATCATACATCATGATGTTTTCACCATTTACAATTCCTTGTAGCACCTTACGTGTTAGGCCTCTTCCTATGCACATGCCAAAAAAATGGTGTTTGGCATGCCACCTGGCATGCCAAACCATTTGCGCCACTATGGGGAAAACCGCTGAGCGATCGACTCCCTAGCGGCGATATTGACAATATCGCCAAATGATAAAGACTTTATCGGCGACGATATTGTCAATATCATTCAGCGATATTCACTCTAGCGGTAACGGCTATTTCTTCATCGCTATAAATAGGTAACTTTCAAACTCAACTTACCTCAAATTTTTTACACAAAAAATTTCTCTTCTTCTCGATCTATTTCTCTTTTCTCAATCTAATTTATTTCTTCTATTTGATCCAAATGGCACAATTAACCCAACTTGATTCGGCAACACAACTTGATTTTTCTGGAATAGTACTTGAAGGTGCCGTTGAGAAGATATGTGATAGATTCAAAGAAATAAGTAAGAAGCAAAGAAGTCTCCAAGTTTTGGATATCAACCAAGTCAAAACCGCAACCAAGAGAAGGCCAAGAAAGGTTAAAGGCAAGGAAAATCAAGGCAAAACAAATTTGAAGCCAAAGAAGAAGATAAACAAAGGAGACTCTAGTTCATGAGCGCATTGATTGGAAGTTTAGTGAAATGAAGAAGATGAACAAGATGAAGAACATTGTTCCAAATTTTTTTTTTTAGAGTCTTTCCAATTATTGTCTAGTTTTATGTCTTGTAAAATGACTATTTTAATTATATTGAAGTTTTTAATTTTGTGAAGTTTAATGAATTTGAAAATTTGACGAATATTGTTGAAAATTAATATTAATTATATTCTTAAACATTAAAAGTATTACAAATATTTAAACTTAAAACACAAAATTAATATTAATTACAAATATTGAAATTACAACACAAATGTTGGACAATATTGGGGCAAATATCTTAAAACCTCGAAACAACTTTCAAAATGGAATTTTTGCCCGTAGATGCGGCGATATTCCACACGACACCTTTCCCGAAATTCCACCGTGGTTTCACCACTTCTCAAGGTTGGACCTTCTCAGCTGAAGTAAAGCAACATACCTAGTAACTTCCCGCTTAATTATACTGCGGCGTCGAACCAAATCTGAAACACTACGACCGCGTAGGTTCATTGTTTGTTCTTGAAATTTAAAAAAAATCCTTTCCCACAATAGTTGGTGATCAAATACTGGCTCCATTGTCAAATCAATATAATTCCTGCAAATACATTCATCTTCTCAGCTTTGAATTTTAGGTTTCTCCTCACTTGACATCTCCTAATTTGACTTCTCCTAGTTTCACTGTCTACAATTGCACGACAAGCGGCTCTTCGATTTTGGATAATACGGTGGTTTGCCATGCACTCACCGGATTCATATTATCACCATGCTCTCTAAGGAACTGGAAGAGTGATGAAAAGAATTGGAGATTAAGAAATTCTAGAGAGATTGAGAAATTCTTAAGAGATTAAGAAATTTCGTGTGAGTTGAAATGAGATTAAAATTAGGTATTTATAGAGGGGGAAATATTAGCCGTTGGATGAAGATCGATGAGCGATTATCAAAGTATCGAGCGACGACTTTTGATCATCATTGTCGACCAATGACCATCGAACGATCATTTGACCATCGAGCGACGAAGACTCTATCGCTCATTGAAACTTCTGTCGCGTATGCCTATATGCCAGGAATAACATATTGGCATATGAGTTTGGCAGTTTGGCATACCCATAGTGGGTGCATATATGCCAAATACCATGTTTTGGCATGTGCATAGGAAGAGGCCTTACAACTTACAACTTTACGAAGCAAATCGTTGTTCATAAAATTGTTTTTTTTTTATTCTATTCTTTATGGCCAATTTGTCAGCCGCTCAAGTGTAGTCTCTACTTATATATATCAACATCATTGTTACGATCCAAAAACGATATCACATCCTTTCGAATTATCATTGTTCTCCATTCGCAGCTAGATGTCTTTTTGTTCAAAAAAAGAACCACATTCTTACGATTAGTTCCATTTTTTATGTTATGTATGTTCATTTCCAAAGCCCATTCCATATGTTTCTCCACCGCTATGGGTTCTGTTGTGGTTGCTCCTGTAGTCCATCCTGAAAAGACTATTATGTCAGCTAATCTATTATTTAGCTAATGTGTTAAACCAATTCCATATGAGCCACCCGACTCTTCAAAAGAAGCATCAATATAGAAAATGTTGTTTCTCTGTTTCTCTTTTCTTCCAAAAGTTTTTTCCCAATCTTTAATAGATTTTTGAATCAAAGCAATACACTCGACAGGATTTGGCTTAACTTGTTTAAAAACAACAGAGTTACATGAATTAAATATGTCGAGAAGTTCCCAAAAAAAGCTTTGTTCCACATGACACAATATGGATCTACTTGATTCAAAACACCATTCCTTTTGGTTTTTAAAGGAAGAACATCAGCAGCCAATTTCCCAACAAACATAACAGTTCTAGATAAAACTTTCATATGCCATGTTTTAAGGCGGAACTTATCCTAATTTGGATTATGTTCATTTGAAACGATTTTATAGGCCGATTTAGTGGTGAAGTCCCCATTTTTGTTTCCTCAGAAACATATTTGATTTTCTTATGATGCTAGTTAATCAGAATACCCACATTTGGAACCCAGTTATCACAAGCAACATTGATACTCTTATCATCTCCCACTTCCCAAATATTGTTATTTTTAACGATTTCAATTTCTTTTCTAATACTGGTCAAAATCCAAGACACATATTTTGGTGTAACCTAGGAAAATATTACCCCTTAAGAAGTGTGGACCAAACATTATTAGGGTTGTTAGCAAGCCTCCAAGCCAGTTTAGAAAGTGAAGATATGCTCAATCTATGGGGATTCTTAATACCAATACCTCCATTATTGATTAATTTTATTTGGATTATTAAAACTTGTTTTTTTTTTATTTTTTTTTATAAGATAATAATTTTACCATTTGTATCGTCATAAATAGCTTTACCCAAAGCGTGCTTAATTATATAAAAATCCGTGTTGAAGTTTTTCTGACAATCACATGAGAAAATTTTAAAATTTCAGGGAAAATGCCAGACAAAAGCAATGGCGACATAGCCGCTGATCAATATCACAAATATAAGGTCAGCAATTTTGGGGCTTTAATTTTCTTAATGCTTAGATTAATGTTTACATAAAAAATGTATGACTCTATTTGACTGAGTGTGTTATGCACAAAGACTCTACTTTCATTTAGAATTATTGGTGGCCTGACTACTTATTCCCCGCTTCTTACTCGACAATTTTTATTGAACATATGAAACTCTTTTTTTATGTTATAGGAAGATGTTAAACTCATGGCGGATACGGGTTTGGACGCCTATAGATTTTCTATCTCATGGTCAAGGCTTATACCAAGTATGATCCGATGCATTTCTCACTTTTACCTCGGTCGTGATTTTCATACACAAATGCAATTAACAAAAACCTAAACTTTTTACACTAAATGGTTACATTATACGCAAGCTTTTGCAGACGGAAGAGGACCTGTTAATCCCAAGGGTCTAGAATACTATAACAACCTCATCAATGAACTTATCATCCATGGTAAGACTGTGTTGAGTTCTATTACAAATTCGGAGTATACTTCGAATGATTCATCATTTAGGAATACTTTGATGTGTCTACTTATATGTTTGATTAGGAATTCAACCCCATGTTACTCTTTTTCATTACGATCTTCCTCAGACACTTGAAGACGAGTATGAAGGATGGTTAAGCCGAAAGATTGTGTAATTCTCGACTTTATTTTTATCTAATCTTTCTGTTTACAGTCCTTATAATGTTTCCCGATTGAGTACTCTAGTGATAATTAATGTTATTTTGGGTTTTTTATGATTCAGGAAAGACTTCATAGCATATGCTGATGTATGCTTTAAAGAATTTGGTGACAGGGTTACAACTTGGACAACAATAAATGAGGCTAATGTATTTGTCTTAGGATCCTACCAAATGGGATACAATCCGCCACAAAGATGTTCTTTGCCATTTGGGGCCCGCAACTGTACAAACGGAAACTCCACAACCGAGCCTTATATTGCTGCGCATAATATACTGCTAGCACATGCATCAACTGCAAGATTGTACAAGAACAAGTACCAGGTATTTCCTACCAATATTTTTCTAGACAATACAAATTTCAGGAAACACTTGTCACCGTTGTAACCGTGCATGTGTCAAAATAAAATTTATTTTTATATCTTAAATTGATTGACATTGCAATGAGAGTCAAAGCCAAATATGTTATTTGAGATAAAGAGATGGCAGTGCAGGATAAACAACATGGAGTTACAGGAATCAACCTCATGACTTATGGGCTGAATCCTCTAACAAACTCCACAGAAGATATTGCAGCAACTCGAAGGGCCAACGAGTTTTATGTGGGTTGGTAAGAATCAGTACAAATATAAGCATAAGCCAAAGTTTCCAAATTATGTTATGTTGAAACTATATTGAATTTTAGGTTTGCTGATCCATTGTTTTTCGGTGATTATCCCGAATCAATGAAGAGAAATGTTGGCTCAAGACTTCCTTCTTTCACCACATATGAAGCTAAACTAGTCAAGGGCTCATGTGATTTCCTTGGAGTGAACCATTATGGCATGCTTAACATAAAGGACAGTCCAGAAAGCCTAAAGATCCAACAAAGAGATTTTAATTTGGATATGGCTGCCCTGCAAATAGGTATGCTCATTTGGTTAACATTACAAATTTAAATAAAAGAATCTTTATATGTCAGCCATAACGTTTACTTGTGTTTTGCAGCTGATTGGTATTCCCCAGGAATAGTGTTACCTGATGTAGTAAGGAAAACACAATCCATTGATTAACTTAATTTTAAAGCGTAAGCAAGTCCAAATTTAACTTCTATAACATTGTTTTCATTCAGTTCCCAGTTACACCATCAGGATTACAAAGAGATATGGAGTATATTAAACAAGTCTACAAAAACCCTCCCATATATATCCATGAAAATGGTAAATACTTGTGCTTTCACGTTCTTAATTCTCATGTATTATATGAGCTATTAAGTTTATGTATTATACGTGCATACACAAGCCTCCATTGATGGCATAACATATTGGTTTACAGGTCAAACATCGTTGAGGGCAGCTCGTGACACGTCAATAAACGATACTTCTAGGGTGGCTTACTTGAAAGGTTACATTGGAGGAGTACTTGATGCATTGAGGTAACTCTTTAACAATTAATTTTCAACATTAATTTTTTTTCTTCTTATATTTCTCTTTTTCATTCTAATGTTTTGGGAACAGGAACGGGTCTAACACAAAAGGGTACTTCACATGGAGCTTCATGGACTCATTTGAGTTTTTTGGTGGCTACACTTCAAATTTTGGGCTTTATTATGTAGACCTGGTCAATGACCCGGATTTAAAGAGATACCCAAAACTTTCAGCACACTGGTATTCAAGTTTTCTCAAGGGAGGGAAAAAGAGAACTAGTGCCATTTCTCCCATAACTGATGAAATTCTGCATGTCTCACAATAGAAAGTTTGGAGTATTAATAATGTTATAAAATCCTATGTACCATGGAATTGTTAAATATCTTGATTGAATAACTGTAAGCAATGAACATTATCAATTTCAATATGTCAGTTAAGTACCGAGCTTATCCCTACTTTCTGTCAGTTATTGAAGCAGATACCAACATAAAATGTTTGTCAATTAAGCCGAAAAATGGAAATATTGCTAAAATGAAACAGGACATGATGTGCCCACCATTTGTTAATAAATCCCTAGGATGGACGACAACCCGCCCTGTTGTTTCGAAAATTTAAGTAAGACCACCATGTTCCGGAGAGAAAAAAAGGCATTATTCCTAAAGGTCTTAATCTAATTTTTTAATTCTTCTTCCTAAATTTCAAAATCCTAGGAAATCCAATCAATTCAGACCTATTGGTCTTAGTAATTTCAGTTTCAAAATTTTTTACTAAGTTCATAGCTTCTAGAATAAAACATTTCATTAACAAGTTAATTTCTCCTCAACAAGGTGCTTATGTGAAAGGTAGAAGTATTCAAGAACAAATTATTATTTGTTCTGAATTGATTATGAAATTGACATCAAAATACGTGGAGGTAATGTTGGTATTAAGATCGATGTAACTCAAGCATATGATTCTCTTGGTTGGGATTTTTGTTCAAAGTCATGCATCTTTTTGGTTTTTCTGATAAGTGTCTGAGTGGGTTGAAAGAGATATTCACTTTTTTAGCTAGTAGAATCTCCATAATGTTCAACAGAGGACCTGTTGGTTTATTTTTTGTTAAAAGGTATCTCAAGCAAGGAGATCCATGTATCCTTTATTGTTTGTAATAGCAGAAGATGTTCCAAGTAGATTGTTAGCAATTAAATTTAAAAAACCGAGAAATTAAGCTAATGATTAACAAAAAGCGTAGTCAACCAACTCATATTTTCTTTGTCGATGACTTTTTCTTATTCTGCAATGGACAAAGCAGAAATGTAAGAAAATTCATGCAAATTTTAAAAGACTATCAATAATCATATGGTCAAATGGTTAGTGCTACTAAAAGTAAATATTTTATTGATGGCATCTATCAAATAAGAAAGCAACATATTGCTGATGATTGCAACATGACTTTATGTTTCCTGATAAATATTTGAGAGTTTTATTAGTTCCAGGGAAGGTGATTGCTTGTCATGCATGGAGCTGTATTGAGACGTCCCAGAACAAATTAGCTGGGTGGCCGATGGGTGAGTTTTTATTCTTTCAAGATAGATTAATTTTGGTGAAGCATGTTTTTAGTATTATTCCTATATATAATTTTGGTTCAATATCTTCTAATTTAGTGTTTTTATATTTTAATTGTCAGGGTTTGAGTGTTTGTTTTAGTCTCGTTTCTGTTTGATGATATGTATATTTTATCGTTTTGGTTTTATGTCATTAATAAGTGAATCTTTCGATAAAATATATCAACTTTTTTTTGGATATTTTTGTTTAAATATTCTTTTATCATTTTGGGTGATGAATATAATATTGAATTTGTCGCCATGAAGCTAAATGTTATTTGTAACTATAAGTCCTGAATTTTCCATGTTAAAATGAATTTGTATGTCTAAATGATAGCTATGACCATGGTTTAAATAAATTCATGTGGATTTAGGGAACACTGTAGCAACGTCAAAATCATATATTATGTCAATAAGGAATTTATCGCCATGGTTTAACTGATTTCTCGTGTCTTAAAGGTAAACAATAGTGAAAAAGCGGGGGCCTAACAACCACACCCAATATTTCATTCGACAATTCGTATGGACTAAACCTTAATAATATTCCGAGAGTAAAAACTCAATAAAAGAATGATATTAAAGAGTCTATCTCTTTTTTTCTAAAATCAATCAGCAAATCAAACAGATAGAAATCTATGATCCTGATTGATGTGAAAAATACTTGGACGATACTAAAGACCAATATACAAGATCAATCAAAGTGTTATCAAACAAAAAAGGTCGGATTTATCAACGATGATTGATTAACGCACAACCTGTTATATTTCAATTATAAAGATAAACAATATAATGCGGAAAAGAAATAACACAGACACCAGAAATTTTGTTAACTAGGAAACCGCAAATGCAGAAAAACCCCAGGACCTAGTCCAGAATAAACACACATTGATTATAAGCTGTTACACCAATTTCCTACTACCTATTCGGACTAGATATAATACACCTTCAAATTGTATTCAAGCACTTGTAAAACTCCTAGCAGAACACCGATTCTCTTTAGGAATTCTTCTCGTAAAACTTCTAGCAGAACACAAATTCTCTTTAGAAGTTATTCTCGGAAATCTTCTGGCAGAACACAGTTCTCTTCAGAAGCACTCTCAAAAATATTCTAGCAGAATGTTAGTTCTCTTTAGAAGATGTAACAACAACGTTGAAACTTTTCGATCTTTTGTTTTCACAAAACACTGATTCGATTTCCTTTTAGACGTGAATCAAGGTTTTGGAAGTCTTGTGTTTGTTTTGAGAAAAACAATTACTAGGTAAAAGTAATATCAAAAAAAAAAACTTATTGATTAGAGTTTATTATACTCTTCAAAAATGGAGGAGAAACCTAATTATTCTACAACAAGAACAACTAGAATAAATCTAGAGATGTCGTGTTTAAAACTTCTTAAGGATTTTTATGAGATACCTTAATCTAAGTTTTCTTTCTAGTTCTGATTTCAACTAACAAGTGTTGGTATACGATTGAGAACTGAAATCTATCAAAACCTAGGGTTTATGATCAACAACTATTGAATGGTCTTATATAAGAAGAGAAGATCTTAAAATAGACAAGAGGTGAAAAACCTAGATTACAAGTTGTGTAACTATCACGAAGATTATTACTAACTCGGCTTTGTGATCCCCAATACAAAGACTTTTATCTCACTCTTGTTCATGAATAACAGAAGACATGAAAAACAAACTTATGAAGCTTACACCAATTTTCCAAAGGGGATAAAAAACGTGTTGCACTCACGAACCCTTTATTTATAGTGAACAAGGTAGCTTGAAATCTAAGCAAAGCTATTTTCCTTTTTCAAGACTCTCCTAATTTTGAAAGTCTTTTCTAAGTTACAACTCTTGCCAAAATAATTAAATAAATAATTAATTTAGCAAATATTGTATTTATGTGAATAAATCATAATTTATCTTAGGAAGGAATTAAAAGATATCACAAACACTTTAATATGGTAATCAAATATGTTTGGAAATATAGCTATCTTGCCTAGATAAGGAAATTTTATTTTATTTTTGATAATGGGAGATTTTATACTCCCTCCGTTCCTAAATAATAAATTTTGTTTCTATAAATAAATGTTCCAAAAAATAGGCTGGTTTCCTAATTGGGAAAGTCAAATGTTACTTTAGTTTTCTGGGACCACTTTTCTCTTAACTTCTTTTGATGACAAGTGTCATGTGGACCATTTCATTTTACTTCTTTTGCTGACAAGTGTCATGGGGACCATTTCACTTCACTTCTTTTATTGACAAGTGTCATGAGGACCACTTTCAATGATTAGTTCTCTTAATTTCCTTAATTTTCTCTAAAAACAAAACCAGCCTATTAAAAAAGAACGGAGGTAGTACAAACTAAGAAGAAGAAGATACATTGTTTAGATTACAAAACCTAAGGATCCTTAACTCTTTTCTAGACTTATCCCAGTACCTGGAATTAATATAAATATCCTTGTATCTGTTCAGGATTCTAGTTAACTTATCCGCAAGAAAATTACAATTCCTTTTAATAAAGACGAAGGAAGAACTAGCAAGAAATTGGTCATAATCCAAGGCTTGCTACAAAACTGCTTTAGACCTCCAATCGACCGCAAAATTGTTCTTCATCTTCATATTGTTCATAACATTTTTATTGTCAATGAGGAAGATTATTCTTTCATCTCTGCATCCTTACATCCACTTGAATGCTTCTCTACAGGCTCTGGATTCAGCTTCTTCTGAGCTTGAGCACCAACCTGTGCCTCCTGTAAAATCAACAATACGACCCGAGTTATTAGTTTTAACAACTCTATAGGCAAAAAAAATTGTAGTGTTGTGGAAAGTAGCATCAAAGTACATATAAGTGATATCCTGCATCAAATCATATTTAGCTAGGGAACAGTTAGGATGAGGTTTATCACAATTACTGCCACCACTCTTGTTAACTGTTGAACATTTATTTTTTTTAGTATAATTTGGCAAGTCACTCTTGATGAATTCAATTAGTTCCATAGGATTAACTTTGACATTGTCAAAGACAACTCTGCAGCGATACTTCCAAATATACCAGAGAACATAAGCAATGAAATCCTTATTGATGTTGTCTTTTAGCCAGGAAACACACCACTCTTTCAAGTTCAAATTTGCAGCAGCATAAAAGACTCCAGAAAATGAAAGACCTCTCCAAATAGCTCCCGAAAAGACACATTCAGTAAAAAGGTGATTGATATTTTCTATAGCATTATAACTATATAGAAGACAGATGATGTCAATTGGGGTGTATATTCCAAGGCTCTCTCTAACAGGATGACAGTCACTTAGAGCTTTCCAAAGAAATGTTTTAACCCTGGGAATAACATTAAAATGCCATATACCTACCCACTCTACTTTACGATTTACATGGTTCTTGTTGCAAAGATAGTTATAAGCCGACTTAACTGAAACAGAACCATCTTTGGTTCCAATCCATCTCCTAATATCATTATTTTCAATCTTATATTACAAGGCTAAAGCATTCTAATTTCTTCTATATCATTCTTTTCAAACAGATTGTTAATTATGTTGAAATTCCAGTTTCCCCTATTATCAATTATGTCTGAAACTTTCTTAACTATATTAGCATCAATACTATTTTTTGGTTTTGGGGTTCTTCCACTTGGAAGCCATTTTTCTGTCCAGATCTTTATATCCCTTCCATTTCCTAGATCCCAACAATGATTTTCTCTAATGATATCTAGGCCTTTAGAAATACTAGTCCAAACCCAAGATTTTACCTTTTTCTTCTTATAGTAGAGAGGTTCATTTTTAGGAAAGTACTTATGTTTTAGAATTATGTACCACAAATGGTCTGGGTTCTCTAGGAGTATCTAGGCTAGCCTAGTTAACAAAGCTAAGTTGAACTTATAAGGATTTTTTATACCTAAACTACCATCAGCCTTACTGATACACATAGAATCCCAGGCCTTGAGATAGATGCCTTTATTACATTTGTTTTGTTGCCACCAGAAATCTCTTTGCAGAGAATCAATTTTGTTTAGAGTTTTTTTTAGGAATTAAGAAGTACATCATCTGGTGCATAGGCATAGCACTAGTAACAAAGCAAATTAACGTAGTTCTACCAGCTTGTGATAGAAATTTTGCTTTCCAGCCTTGAACCCTACTATAGACTTTATCAAGAAGGTTTTGATAGTTGAAACTTTTATATCTATTAAAGAATAAAGAAGTTCCTAGTTGAGTATCATTTTTTGTCAATCTACCTACCTTAAGAATTCTGGCTAGCAGTTTACAATGTTTATTTTCGACTTTTTTGCTAAAGTGAATACCAGATTTCTGGAATTTAATAACCTGACCCAAAGAATCGCTAAAAAAATTTAGGACTTCAAGTAAATTTCTTACCTGGGCTATACTAGCAGTGGTAAACCGAAAAGAGTCGTCCGCAAAGAAAATATGGGTAATCGAAGGACAATCGTTCGTAACTTTAATGCCTCAAAATTTTAGCAGTCAACTCAGCAAAATTCAGTAATTTAGATAGTGCTTCCATACAAATGATAAAAAATGTAGAGGGACATGGGATCCCCCTGCCTGATTCCTTTAGTGGGAGAGAAAGTTTCTCCAGGAGAACCATTCACTTGGACTGAATAAGAGACGGAGGAAATGCAATAAAAAATGAGATCATAGAACTCTTCAGAGAAACCTAGTTGCCTAAAAATCAATAAAATGAAGTCCCATTCTAGCCTATCGAACGCTTTTGAAAGGTCTAGTTTTAGAGCCATATGACCATTTTTCCTTTTGCTAGTCTTCATAATATGAAGTATCTCATGGGCAACAACTATATTGTCAGTAATCTGCCTTCCTGGAATAAACGCAGACTGATTCTGAGAAATCAAATTACCTAGTAATTGTTTTAATCTGTTAGCAATAATCTTAGAGATTATTTTATAAAGAGCATTACTTAAACTAATGGGTCGAAAGTCACCTGGGTTTTTTGGACTTTTAATTTTTGGGATTAAAGATATAAAAGTATGGTTTTTCAGCTTATTAAAAGTATTTTCTTTAAACACTTTTTGAATCCAGTTAACAATATCATCTTTTAATAGGTCCCAATGCTATTGGTAAAAACCTGGAGGAAATCCGTCGGGGCCATGAGCTCCCCATGCATTCATCATAAAAATTTGTTCTTTTATTTCATCTTCACATGATATTTCACTTAGTTTTACGTTACCAGTCTTAATAATAGTTGGTTTTAGGATTTCCTTAAAAATGGGAACAATATCTTTCCCACTAGTTTGAGCTACATTTTTAAAATGGTTGGTTAACAGAGAGCTTAATTGACTTTGTCCTTCTATCCATAAACCTGTACTATTTCTAAGTGCATATATGCTATTAATCCTCTTTTTATCAGAAGCATTCTGATGAAAAAACTTAGTATTGTTGTCATTCTCATTGATCAATTTATCTTTTACATGTTGGATCCAATATATTTTTTCTATTTCATACCATGAGCTAAGATCATCCTGGAGTTGTTCTATCCTAAGTTTAGTCTCTAAACTATGAGGTTTCTTATTTTCTTCTTCAATAGCAGATAGAATGGTAGTTATATTTCTAAATATATTTCTGAAATCCTTCTTATTCCAAGATCTAAGGTCATATTCTACATGTTTAAGCATCCTCAATAAATTATTCTGTTTTTCTTTACTTATTGTGATGGAATTATTTATGATGTCATTATAATTTTTATGTTCAAACCAACATCTCATATACCTATATGGTCTAGATTTTTTATCCCTAGGGGCTATGGTTTCTAAAAGTATGGGAGCATGATCTGAGGCCACTCTGGTAAGGTGATTATTTCAAGAGTTTTGGAAGCATTCAAGCCATTTATGATTGACAAAGACTCCATCTATTCTTTCTTGAATATTTTGATTACCTAGTCTCTTGTTAGTCCAAGTAAATGGAAGCCCAGTAAAATTTAAATCAACTAAGCCAAAGTTTGAATGCAATGAAACACATAAGCAAACTACTGGTGGAAGGGTTATTTCCTCCTTCCTTTTCATCTTTATGCATGATGAAGTGCATGTCACCTATGATAGCCCAGGGAATATCAACCTCACTAATGATATTTATGAAATCCTATTGCTCATTTCTAATATGATTGTCTAAAGCTCCATAGATAAAAGATATATTCATACTAAAATTATATTTTAGCAACTGAAAATGGAAAACATTGTTCTTAAAGGATATAAGCCTAGCAGAAACACCATGATTCCAAGCAATAGCAAAACCGCCTAATCTACCTATAGATGGCATGATAAACCAATCTTTTAAGTTCATATTTCTAAAGATTTTTTCAAATAAAGACATTCCAACCTTTGTTTTAGAGAGAAAGATAACATCTAGATCATTAGAATTGTTCAAGTGATTTAGGTGATCCTGTTTTAGTTTAGACTTAATGCCCTATAAAATCCAAGATATAACCTTAAATTCATATCCTTTATTTTCCTATCCAGCAATGCCATATTTAACTAATAAAATATATTGTAGTGGAAACATTGCTATATACAAGTTGCATAGAAATATGACTAAGTACCTATAACCACAATATAAACAATCTGATGGATCAATAGTGCAGTATTCTTTTGTATAAGCAAGCTATAATGTTGAAATGAAATGAAATCATATATAAATATGAACTCTGAGAATACAAGGATAAAAACTTTAAGTTGAGTTCTCTATATCCAAATACCATCACATTAAGATTCTTAGAAATGGAATTACCCATAGAGATGGGTTTGTGGAGAAAAAATTTTAAGTAAGGATTAATGGATGCATCAGTTTTTTCTAGGTTGTTTTTAAAAGAAAACTTATTTTTCTTTGGTGGATAACTAAAAATAGTTGTTTTTAAAAGGTGCAATTGGAAATAACTAAGAGATAAAAAAGCACTAATCCTGTAACAGTAACCAATGATAATGCATATATAAATATAAATAACTTAAAAGGCACCTCAGTTGTATTAGTTGGGGAAAGATATTCGTAGTCGTTCTCGGCTTTGGCCATGTCGATGTCGGTTTCTTGTCCTTTACTCTCAGGGAGGAAAACAACCCAATTAATTTCCTGTTCTTTCTCAGCACAAGCGAAAGCATCAACTTCCTTTTCATTCATTTCAGTAGCCTCAGAAATACTGACCAAGACTTCACCCAAACTTGGAACATTCTCTCCTGTCTTTTCTTGTAGTACTTCTTCTGCCACTGCTTTTGGAGTATTATTTACTTCTCCCTCGACTTCTACCCAGATATCATTAATAGCTCTCTCTTTGTTAATATCTTCATCATCTTTTATGATAATGTTATTCCTTCTTCCCATGATTGAGTAGTGACTTAATAACCTGAACCAGTCAGACTATTTTTCATTTGCATGTCTTCTTTGAAATTAATTTTTGATACTTTTTTAACTTTCTATGAATCCATAAATGCTTTCAATTTTAATGATGCTCTCAAGTCATCAGCTGTGATTATGTTCCTCTGTCTCCTATAACACCAACTGTACTAGCCTTGTCTTTTTCCTGCATGGTGATATTCTATGTGCCTCCACTACCTTCACCCGTAATTTCCTCAATATCCATTCTTCTCCTTTTACTTCCTTTATTTAGAAAGTCCACTCTATCTATTTCACTGTCATAGTTCTTTAAACTTGCAGTTGCATTAGTAATAAGATCAACTCTTTCACTACCTTGAGCATTTCCTTGTGAGTTCTTTTGATAGAAGAATTGTCCTCTCATTCTTCATAGAAGAAGATTTTTGGAAAGTTCTTTTGATACTCTAAATATATAGCTCTACACTTCTCCTCTGAATAACCAGCATCAACATGCCAGCAATCACGACAAGTTCCATGAGGTATCTCCGTAAAGAAAATCTTCATCTTGATCGTTTCTCTATCAGTACCTTCTATGATGATTATCTTGATCTGGTAAACCAGTACTTTTGTTATGTCAACCAGAACATGGGCTTTGTATTCTCCTTCTTCATTAGGTCCCATGAGATTTAAAACTCTCCCCACTTTTTCAGATACCAATTCTAACACAAACCTTTTTCCACAAGGTCACTTCTGAGACTAAACTTGATCCAGTAGTCTTGTGCATTAAAATCTATATCTTCTAACTTCGTATCACCACTCCAATGTCTCGTAGTAAGTAACTTCCCATGAACTTTGTTTGGAATTGAGTAGATTGCAGCTGTATAGTCACCAGCATTTGAGAAACGTATTATAAATACTCTAGGATCTGCGGCTTCTTAATAATAATTCTTCCAGTTGGTGACCAATCCATGTTCAGAGCATAAGCCATTTCTCATACTCTCAAACCTCTTGGGTCATCTTTTTTCTTCATCTCCTTGAACAGCTTGACAACTACTCTTGGAAATTTTCTTTGATCAATTTGGATGGTAGCAAAACTAAGAAATTCCAGATAGTATCTGAAAGAATATGATAATGGGTTATCTTGATCATCTATAAATCTGGTAAGATGACCAAATAGTTGTTTGTAGGAACATCAGACATATTTCCTAAGTATTGAAAGTGCCAGTAATATGAGTTATTTTGAGTTGCAGAGGAATAGTTTTTGGTAGTGTACTTGTGGTGTTTTCTTTTGGAAATGTTATGACTGAAATGAGACCCAAATTTGTTTATAAAAGAAAAATCGTTGCATGTGAATAGTGTGGTAGTGCGTCTGAAACTTGTTGCCATTTGTAGCAAAGGAACGACAATTCCAAAGTTGCAAGTTAAAAAATTACTGACATGATAACAGTGCATGACATAATCTTCTACGCTTCTATACTCAATCTCTTTTTGAAAAACTGGGTTCATTGTAATGATTATGATTTTCTTCTTCTAATGTCTGTTTTGTTTTATTTCCTTAATTGTGTTTGAGGAAATTCCACCGCCTTGGGAAAAAACTGACAAGTGACACTGTAGCTTTTCCAATTCTCTCACAGATGAGATACTGACCTGACAAGACCTCAACCGAGCATCAGCTCTGAAAAAGCGGGGGTCTAACAACCACACCCAATATTTCGCTTAGCAATCTATATGGACAAACTCCAATATACTTTCTAGAGAATCAACTAGACAGTCAGACTCAATCTAGATAAAAATTATACCAAATAGTTTATCAAAGAGAAATCTGTGAGTCTTTATCAAAGAGAGATAACTTGGATGGTACCAAAGACCAATATCCAAGTGTCAATCAATTTAAATCAACAACCCAAAAGGTCGGAAATTCTAATTGATTGAACAACGCAAAACCTGTGATATTTCAATTATATAAGCAAATATAATGCGGAATAGAAATAACACAGAGACACCAGAATTTTGTTAACGAGGAAACCGAAAATGCGAAAAAAAACGGGACCTAGTCCAGATTGAACACACACCGTATTAAACCGCTACGGACTCTATCCTACTCCAAATTAACTTTGGTCCGGACTTTAGTTGAACCCCAATCAATCTCACACTGATCCAAGGTACAGTTATGCTCCTACGCCTCTGATCCCAGCAGGATGCTACATACTTGATTCCCTTAGCTGATGTCACCCACAACTAAGAGTTGCTACGACCCAAAGTCGAAGACTTTAATAAAAAAATCTATATCACACAGAAAAGTCTACATAATAGATAAATTCGTCTCCCACGAATAAACCTTTGAGTTTTGTTCCGTCTTTTGATAAACCAAGGTGAACAGGAACCAATCAATAACCTGGACTTATATTCCCAAAGAACAACCTAGTATTATTGATCACCTCACAATAATCTTAATCGACGCAATAAAAAGATATCACTGGGAATCACAAACGATGAGACGAAGTGTTTGTGATTTCTTTTCGATCTTACCTATCGGAGATTGATCGCTGTCGTAAGCGTCAAAAATAATTTCGCTTTATCACTCAACTAAATATAAATGAAGTACGTGATAAGAAAGAGTTTGTATCCACAGAGAGGCAATTGTTGCTATAAATTTTCAGTTTCTAAAGTAACCAGGGGGGGATTTTTGTTTTATCTAAGCAATAAAAGTAATTGAAAGAAAAGTAAATAATTTGAATAATCAATAAGGAGAAGATATTGGTCACGGGATAGTATCATTCACAAACATGTATTATCATCAATGATTAGAATTGGTATTTTAATCTCTCATTTACTAAAAGTCCTAGGATACCTTGATCGCAAGAATGTCCCGCTAATTCCCTGATTTCATCACAACCACATTAAAAGATGCATATGTGAATTCTTCCTAGAAAGCAACCTAAAGTGTAAAAGCACAATTAGATTTAACTCCCTAAAAGCAATAAGTTCTATGGAATAAGACTAATCAATGCAAACGAATGTGTAAAAGCACTAATCCGTTTTAACAAAAGTTATGATTCACTTGTGACTAGTAGGATATATCACTACAAGCACTACCCACAATTATGCTACTTAGAACCAGGGATAAACAACTTTTTCGTATTGAAAACCCTAATATAGCTCTAAAGATGAATGCAAATCGGATTGATTCCGGACTCAACCTAACAAGTATTCAAATCATATAACACTATTAATTGTGAATCACAAACAATAAATTATTGAGACAAAACTAATTCATAGATTCAAATAACATGTTGAGAAATCAACTTTATCCCATAACCAATAATATGTGTTTAGCTACTCATAGCTATGGAGTTCATCATAAAAATATTAATTGAATAGAAGAAGATGAACAAAAGCAAACCCTAGAAGCGTAAACAAAAACGGCTCTCCCAAGTTCCAAGAATAAAACGTGATCCCAAAGTTGTAGAAACTCTCTCCTTTTGTAGCTTTTCTCCAACTTCTAAAATTTGGTCTTCAAAGCCCAAAGCCCATGTGGTCCACCAAACCCATGTAGAAAATATGTCCAAGTAGTGCAGAGCATATGATGCGCCATCTTGCAGTTCTTTGGTGCAATATCCCTCAACTCAGCATATGCTCTGCACTACTTTAATTCACCAGCTCATAAGCAAACCACCAAGTTCACTACAGCTCACACCTGCCATTAACTCAATCTCACAGCAGCACGAACCCCAAGTCTATTGCCTTGTCTGCAATTCCACATCAACCTTCAGCAAACCTGCACATTCCTTGGCACTTATTCTCACTGCCTTCAACCCATGACCAGTTCGGTTCGGCTTCTCTTTCCGCAACTTCCATTCACTTCACACAAAGCTCCCTGCAATAGCTTTGTAACCAACTCATTTATAACCTCGGCCACAATGCAACTCATTTATAACCTCAAGACAATCCTGTGTCAAAGGCAAAGCTTGCAATTCCATCAGTTTTGCACAAAATCGCACATTATCTGCAAAGATACACACACACAAAACTCAAGCACCTGCAAAACCATCTTCTCAACCTCTTGCATTACAGCCAACACAAGGCTTCAATTGCAGACCACCAATGCCAATGTCACAGCCTATACTCCATATCCCCATTCTCCTCCTTTGCATTGTAGCTCAACACCTACTACGGCGGCCACAGATTCATGCCCTCACTGCTCAACAACATAAGACTGCAACATAGAGCTCACTGCAACCACTCAACTTTCATTGCAGCATCACTCAATTTGCAATTCCCATGAATATACTCATTGGACCAAAGCTTCACTCGTGACACTAAGCCTTGCGTGAACAAAAACCATCTTGTAACACCAATTCCTTCTTTACAACAATTAAACAAATCATGTTGCTATCTGCAACCCATTTCAACAATATCAATTCCATTACCTCCTTCTATGACATTTCTTTTAGCCTGTAACTCAGCACTGTCACAGCTCCAAACACAACTTCTGCAGCTTCTCGATCCTCTCAACTTCCATGCTAAACAAGCTCATTTCAAGACTAAGCTCATAACTCAGCACAATTTCCTGTAACTTCAACTCCAGTAAACCTAACATACATATAATTTCATTCTTGAGCCAATGTCAGACTTCAGTTCAGCTCCATTGCAGCACATAACTTAGCACCATCACTTGCACTTCACCAGCATAAGCCACATAACACACATTATTCAGTTCATATCACCAGCCTTCCTTCCTTGCACCAGTCAATCCTCTCTTCCATTAGCTTAACTGATGTATCTTCTCAGCTCCATATTCAGCTCCAGTTCCCATGACAATCACCATAGAAACATCATCTTTACTGTCTTCATTCAGCTCAAATTAGCTTCATCAACAACAACAATTCTTCATGGTTTCTCAGATTCAACCACCAACCCTATAACAACTCCAATCGAGTCATTTCTTCTACCATCTTGGTTCTAAACACAAATTCGAAGAAAACCCACTTCATAGATCTTCACAGCATCCACACTTTCCTTCTTGAATTTGAGCATCAGCTCTTCTAATCCCTAATTCCTATTTCACCATTACCATCTTCTCTGATTTGTTGATTCGAGACAAACCCACACTTGAATTCCTCGCTGTTTACTCTGAATCTCCATTTCTTGGTCTCCTCCATCATCTTCAATCGATAGTGTCAACAACAAAAAACCTAGTTACAGCGAGAACCCATCCTTGCAGACTTCAATTTCACCTCTTCTCTGTCTGTTCTCGGCATCGACGCTAACCTAACTCCATTAATTAACCAGCAACAGCATTAGAGCATCAAGTTTTCCTCTTTTCTCTTGGATTCGAATTCAGAGCAGCCTCCATAGCTTCTCTCGGTTTCAGATGAAGGGTGAGGAATAAGAGCTAATAAGAAGAAATAATTTGTGCTCTCTAATTTTTAGGTTAAGTGTAAGAACCAAAATTGCTATTGGCACCCCAGTTTAGTGGTTAAGGGGTAACCAGCTCACACATGGCCTGTCAGTTATACGAAACTGACAGTTCATTTTCCACCTCTTCTTTGCGCAACCTAGTCTGCTCCAAATGGACGTTTTCTCCTTCTTTTGCTCCCAAGGACTCCATTGCACCTAATAACTCAAAACTAGACATAAGATACATAATTCACCCGAAAATTCGCAAAGAAAGCATAAATACTAGATATAAAATTAGGTATTTTAGACACCTATCAAATTCCCCCACACTTAGACTTTGCTAGTCCTCGAGCAAATCAAACAAAACAATACAACAACTCCGTGTCGTCGAGGCTACGGTCACACTTAGCACGTATAACAAGCCTTTGAACCCCTAGGTGTCCTTAGTGGACGAGTTATAGTCTCGTGAGGGTTTACTAGAGATATACCCACAAAACCTATTTTTCCAACTTACTAGTTCTCCGAAATGATAGCATCCAACGCGCTAAGAAGACATAGAAATTCTGCACACTAGTCATAAGAAGTTAGACACATAAATGAACACAATCTCATCCTTAAAAGTTGAGAGAGAAATAACCATCCCTTATCGAAAGAAATTCTGGTTCGGAGTGATCCAAAGTCTCGACTCTGCCTCACAAGAAAGGGTTTTATGATATTGCTCTCAATAATAAATAGCTTTTTATGGGTCACACATGTGTCCAGGTAGCAATGAAGAGAGACCCCTGTGACATGTTGAATGGTAGGAAGGCTTAACCCTCCGAATTGTTTTGAAAACCCACATCTTTTAATTCATTTTGAAAACCCATTTTTTCTGACGATATCTAAGAAAGGAAATCAACCACTTAACGAAGGTGGGAATATGCTTACTTACCTCGTTATCCGTTCGACGTGCAGCTAGCACCACTCTCACAGCATCCATAGAAATGTCTTCGGTCTTCAATCGGTGTCTTCATCTTCGTCTTCGGTCTTCAACTCTTGATGATAACTCTTGAACTTCGTAGAATCTTGACAATGTAACTCTTTCCTATAATTCCTTATTGCTTGAAACTTCTTTGTAGATATTCCTTCTTCCATTGGCTTTATTGAAAGAATACAAAACTAAAAACGAACTATACAAACCCAAAATATATAAATATATATATATATATATATTTTTTTTTTTTTTTTTTTTTTTTTTTTTTTTTTTTTTTTTTTATGAGACAAGAAAAATAAAACAAATACAAAACGAAACAAAACAATAAAACTAGTAATGAACCTAAAAATTTTTCTCTTGTCTCTATTTTTTTTCATTTTTTTTTTCTTGAGACAAAAGAAAGTAAAATACAAATAAAATAAAAATGTAAGTACAAAGGCCATGGTGTAAGTACTTTACCGCTTGATTCTTCACAACTTGTATGTCTTGATATCATAAACTTCTCGAACTCTCATCCTTGATAATCTTCGCTCTTGTACAATAGTCCTCAACTTATAAAAATTCTGCTCCTTGATTTGTTGCTATACTTGAATCTGAAATCTGCTCAATTTTGTACCGTTGCTTGTAAACCTTGAACGTGTTCAACTTTCCTTCAAATTTGTGATGCTCCTCTTGTTGATGATGATGGTGTTTCTATGGAACTGTTGGTGTAGAGAGAGATAAGGTGGATGGTGCTAGCTGCGAACAAGATTACAAGTGGTATGTAAGTTAGCAATTCGATGTCACCATCATGGTTGATAAAAATAGCACTCAAGAGATCAAAATAGTGCTTCTATGGTGGGAGGTTGGGTAGCTCACCATTCTACCCGGAATTTACGTACGGTGACGCACACTCTAAAAGCACAAATTTAGACAGGTACAAAGAATTGAAGGTTGGTGCCTCACATTATGTAACATGGGTAGTCTCCCCTATAGGGGATCACTACTCTAATACCGAATTCAGTATGCACCTTATTTTCCACTGGCATGGTTAAATCCAACTTTAACTCTCATACAATTAAGAAACCCAATCATGTTCTCTGTCATCTCTAAGTTCAGTCACTCTTATAAGAATCTCGATGTAATTTTAGCGACATGTATACTATGTGACTCTAAACTAACCACAAGTTGGAGTTTTCTTATTCACTAGTTTACACAAAAGTTAAAAATTTCAAAAATTTACAACGCAAATGCATAACCACTCCCCCACACTTAAACTTTACATTGTCCTCAATGTAAATTGAATCGTCTAAAGTAAGTCAAGGTGGGAAATTCTAACAAAAAATCATAAAAAATAAAAACAAGACAAGAAAAACTAAAAACAAGACAAAAAAATAAATACAAGACAAGAAATACTCATCCGATGGGTTGCCTCCCATTTAGCGCTTGGTTTAAAGTCGTCAGCCCGACTATCTCCTTGCTTCCTATGACTCCTCCAGAGGGAGCACATCCACAAAGTTAACTCCTTCCACCACTTCGGAAGTGAAATTCTCATAATATGGTTTCAACCGGTGCCTATTAACTTTAAGTTCTTTCCCTGTAGCTATGCTACGAATTTCCACTGCACCATGAGAAAACACATTAGTAACAATAAAAGGTCCGATCCATCGTGACCTTAATTTACCCGGAAATAAATGCAAGCAAGAATTAAACAAAATCACTTTCTGCCCAATGCAAAATTGTTTCCTAGAAATCATGTTATCATGAAATGCTTTCGTCTTTTCCTTATAAATGCGTGAGCTTTCAAATGCATCATTGCGAAGCTCCTCTAGCTCTTGGAGTTGTAACTTCCTTTGCTTTCCAGCCCCATCCATCTCTATATTGCATTTCTTTATAGCCCAAAACGCCTTATGCTCAATTTCAACGGGTAAATGACAAGGTTTACCATACACAAGCCTAAAGGGAGACATCCCGATAGGTGTCTTGTATGCGGTTCTATACGCCCACAAAGCATCATTAAGTCGCATGCTCCAATCTTTCCTTGTTGGGTTCACCGTCTTCTCTAGAATGGATTTCATCTCCGGTTAGATACCTCGGCTTGTCCATTTGTTTGGGGATGATAAGGTGTTGCAATCTTGTGCGACACATTGTACTTCGTCAACAAGCTTTGTAAAATCATGTTTTTGAAGTGACAACCCCCATCGCTAATTACGGCTCTTGGAATTCCAAACCTTTCAAAAATATTAGCTTGCACAAAATCTGAAACCACTTTAGAATCATTAGTTGGGGTGGCCTTAGCTTCCACCCATTTCGAGACATAATCAACCACAAGTAAGATATAAAAATTCCCATGGGAGTTGACAAAAGGACCCATAAAATCAATACCCCATACATCAAAAACCTTCAATAAATTGAATAAAAGTTTGTGGCATTTGATTTCAAGCACCTAGATTGCCTGTTCTTTGGCACCTATCACAAGTTGTACAAAATATATGCGCATCCTTAAACAAAGTTGGCCAATAAAAACCACTTTCAAGTACCTTGTGAGCGGTTCTCTTACTCCCAAAATGTCCTCCGCAAGCATAAGAGTGACAAAAAGACAAGATAGAATTAAATTCAGATTCGGGAACGCACCTTCGTATTACTTGGTCACTACCATGTTTCCACAAGTATGGATCATCCCATATGTATTGGTTCCCTAACTTCTTAAGTTTGTCCCTCTCAGCACGAGACAAGTTCTTTGGGATTTATTTAGAAACTAAGCAATTGACAATATCGGCATACCATGGTTCTCCAAAGGCAATTGAGAATAGTTGCTCATCCGGGAAACTTTCAGGCAATGTGATAGCTTCCTTGTCCACAGCAAGACGGCTCAAATGATCCGCAACGGTGTTCTCAATTCCTTTCTTGTCCTTGATTTCAATATCAAACTCTTGCAAGAGTAAAATCCATCGTATGAGCCTCGGTTTCGCCTCTTTCTTTGTAAGCAGGTACTTAAGCGCTGCATGATCAGAAAAGACAACAACTTTTGTACCAATTAGATAAGAGAGGAACTTTTCTAAAGCAAAAACAATGGATAATAACTCTTTTTCAGTGGTTGTGTAGTTTTGTTGGGCCTCATTTAACGTTCTAGAAGCATAATAAATAGCATGAGGAAGCTTCCCCACACGTTGCCCAAGCACCGCACCAACCGCATAGTCACTTGCATCGCACATAAGCTCAAAAGGCTTGCTCTAATCCGGTGGTTTAATGATAGGGGCTGAAATCAAAAGATCTTTCAAACGATTGAATGCCACCATACACTTTTCATCAAAGTTAAAAACCACATCTTTTTGCAATAACTTACAAAGTGGTGATGCTATCTTGAAAAAATCCTTGATGAATCTTCTATAGAAACCTACATGACCAAGAAAAGAGCGTATCTCCCTCACCGTAGTGGGAGGGGTTAAAGCAAGAATAAGGTCTATCTTAGATTTATCGACTTCCAAGCCTTTAGAAGATATTATATGGCCTAAAACTATGCCATGAGTTACCATAAAATGGCACTTCTCCCAATTCAGCACAAGGTTTGTTTCAACACATCGTTCAAGGATTAGAGACAAATTGTTCAAGCAAAGGTCAAATGAATCACCAAAGACACTAAAGTCATCCATTAACACTTCGATTATGTTTTCAACATATTCCGAAAAGATACTTACCATACACCTTTGAAAGGTAGCTGGAGCATTGCACAAGACAAAAGGCATCCTTCTATAAGCAAAAGTGCCGAAAGGACAAGTGAAAGTGGTTTTCTCTTGATCCTCCTAGCGCTATCACAACTCGATTATAACCCGAATAGCCATCAAGGAAGCAATAATAAGAGTGTCCAGCTAAACGTTCAAGCATTTGATCAATAAAAGGTAATGGAAAATGATCTTTTCTAGTAGTGGCATTCAATTTCCTGTAATCAATACAAACCCTCCAACCGGTTTGCACACGAGTTGGGACAAGTTCGTTCTTATCATTCTCCAGCACTGTCACACCTGATTTCTTTGGTACTACTTGTACCGGGATCACCCACTTGCTATCGGATATGGGGTAGATAACACCCACTTCCAAAAGCTTGAGTATCTCCTTTTTCACAACTTCCATCATGGGAGGGTTCAAACGACGTTGTGCTTCCCTTGTAGGCTTTGCATCGTCCTCCAAACAGATTTTGTGCATACAAACGGCAGGGCTTATACCCTTGATATCGGCGATTGTCCATCCTATGGCCGTCTTGTACTTCCTTAGCACCCTTAGAAATTTTTGCTCCTGTAAATCACTAAGCTCATTAGAAACAATCACAGGTAACTCTTCATTATCACCCAAGTACAAGTACTTTAGGTGATCGGGAAGAGGTTTCAATTCTAAAATTGGAGATTTAACAATTGAAGGTACAAGCTTTTCATCACTGCATGGTAAAGAAATAAAAGAGATATTATGAGTTTCCGGGCATCCTTGTAGTGAATTAAGATCACCAAGGGCTTCCTTGACTTCATTACCACACTCTACACCATTATCCATGGATGTAGTTAACACGGTTTCCAAAGCATCATCACCATTTAATTCAAATATTTGTTGTGCCAATGTATCCATAACATCAATGGAGAAACAAGAGTGGACATCACTAGGATATCTCATCGTCTCGAAAATGTTGAAACGTATTGTTTCTCCATCAAACTCCATGGTCAACATTCCCTTGTCCACATCAATTATGGTTTTCGCCGTTTTCATGAATGGACGCCTAAGTAGCAATGGAAGAGACGAGTCCGGTGAACCTTCATTCATCTCTAACACACAAAAGCCAGCTGGAAATACAAGTTGATTAACCTGCACAAGAACATCCTCAACAATACCCATTGGGTAGACATTAGAGCGATCGGCTAATTGCAATACAATTTTAGCCTTTTTAAGAGGACCAAGATCAAGTGAATTATACATTGATGCAGGCATAACATTAACGGATGCACCTAAATCCAACATAGCTTTGTTAAATGTTGTGTTACCAATTGTGACGGGAATGTCAAAACTATCGGGATCCTTGCACTTAAGTGGGAGTTTGTGTTGTAAGATTGCCGAAGCATTCTCCCCCACACTAAGCACTTCATTACCTTTGAGCCTTTGCTTATTGGTACACAAGTCCTTCAACACCTGTGCATACTTTGGAACTTGCTTAATAGCATCAATGAGTGGTATGTTCACATGGATCTTCTTTAGAACGTCTAAAATCTCCTTTTCTAGTTCCGCCTTCTTAGAACTTGCAAATCTGCGAGAAAAAAGTAAAGGAGGAACATAAGTAGAAACCGGAGTTTTAGAGTTAGGAATAGGTACCTCAGAAGTTTGGGGAGAATCCTCATTCTTCTCCTCCAAAACAGGTTCCTTTGGTGTTTTCACCTTGCCCGAATCAGTAACTTCGGGTTGCACAAGTTGTGTACCACTTCTCAATGTAATAGCATTGACACCCTCTTTTTGGGTTAATAGGTTGAGAAGGGAGTTTCCCACTATTTTGTGCCTTCAATTGGTTCAACTCAATAGCCATGGAGCCCATTTGTGTCTGCAACTCCTTGATAGCACTCTTAGTTTCCTGTTGACTTTCTTTAAACATGGTGGAAATGCCTTGCATCATTGTTTGAAGCTTTGAATCAATATCGGAACCTTGATTTTGCATTGATTGTTGTGCTTGTGGTTGCTGAAATTGTTGTCTCGGCTGGAATTATTGTTGTTGAGGTTGAAATCCACTCGGAAAGTTGAAGGTAGGTTGTTGAACCGCTCCTTGCTTGTTGGAATAGCTAAAATTGGGGTGATCTCTCCATCCCGGATTGTAAGTGTTATAGTAGGGATCATACCGTCTTTGTTGATTTGGAAAGACCGCATTAGCTTGCTCGTCCTAAGCTTGTGAGGAACTTGGTATCACCGCGGCTGCAACTTGTTGCATCATTGCTGACATGTTACCCATTTGTTGACGAAGTTCCTCAACCTCGCTCACTTCATTCACTCTTCTTAGAAGCACATCCGAACCACGACTCAAGAATTGTTGGGAGTTCGCTGCCATGTTTTCAATCAACTCTCTAGCTTGTGCCACCGTCTTGCTCACTAATGCACCACCACCCGCAGCGTCAATAAGATTCCTATCACTTGATTGGAGTCCTTCATAGAAGTATTGGATGATCATAGCGTCACTGAATTGGTGGTGAGGGCATCTTGCCACCAATCTCTTGTATCGTTCCCAACATTCATATAAAGATTCTCACACATTTTGCTTCATCCCACAAATCTCCTTTCGAATTTGAGTAGCCTTTGATGCAGGAAAATATCTCTCTAAAAAGAGTTTCTTCAACCCATTCCATGTCGTGACACTTCCGGGAGGTAAATAGTACAACCAATCCTTAGCACTATCCATCAAAGAGAAATGGAAAACCTTTAACATTGCACCATCCGCCTCAACATCCGCTTGAAGCATGGCCGTGACAATGGTGTGTAAGTCCGTAAGATGTTTGTTTGGATCTTCATTCACCATGCCATGGAACTTTGGTAATTCTCTAAGCAACCCCGGCTTGATTTCAAAAGTAGAGTTTGTTTGAATACACCCCTGTTGTGTATCAAGCCTATGAGAAGCTAAGTCATTGAGTGAACGATTTGCATCACCCATTGTTTCTTCTTCTTCAACTTGTGGTTCGTCTACGAATGGAACCTATTGTTCTCCTTCTATTTGTAACTCCTTTTCCACTTCTAACTCTTGATTTTCTGTTGTGTCTTGACTTGGTTGGAGTATTGTGCCTCTTCGAGTAGATATCCCGCACCTTGGGTAGTTCCAATCTTTAGAAGCTAGGGATTAGGTACCTGAAAACAATTCTCGCAAAAAAGTGAGAAACAAGACAAGAAACAAAAAGCAAAGATAAAATCAGAAATTATAAAAAGAAACTAAAAACTTAATAACAAGCTGTGCGAGGAATACCCATGTGAAAATAAGTCCCAAAAAATAGTCGCCGGAAAACTGGTATTGTGGCCGGAAATTGGCCGAAAAATATATCTCAGGTGACCGGCAAAGTCCACCTGGTCACCGGTCAACGAGTCAAATCGGCTAGGTCAACTCAGTCAAGTCACTGAGTCAAACCGGGTCAAACACCGAGTCAGATGACCCAACTCAGAAGTCAGACCTGAGTCATGTGAGTCAGGTTCTACCAGCCTGACTGGGCTTGGCATGAGCCATTGCAGGCCTAAGCTTCTGCTGTGCCATATTGCAGTTCTTTGGCGCAATATCCCTCAACTCAGCATATGCTCTGCACTACTTTAATTCACCAGCTCATAAGCAAACCACCAAGTTCACTACAGCTCGCACCTGCCATTAACTCAATCTCACAGCAGCACGAACCCCAAGTCTATTGCCTTGTCTGCAATTCCACATCAACCTTCAGCAAACCTGCACATTCCTTGGCACTTATTCTCACTGCCTTCAACCCATGACCAGTTCGGTTCGGCTTCTCTTTCCGCAACTTCCATTCACTTCACACAAAGCTCCCTGCAATAGCTTTGTAACCAGCTGCAACTCATTTATAACCTCAGCACAATCCCAGGCCAAAGGCAAAGCTTGCAATTCCATCAGTTGCACAAAACTGCACATTATCTGCAGCAACAGCACACACACACAAAACTCAAGCACCTGCAAAACCATCTTCTCAACCTCTTGCATTACAGCCAACACAAGGCTTCAATTGCAGACCACCAATGCCAATGTCACAGCCTATACTCCATATCCCCATTCTCCTCCTTTGCATTGTAGCTCAACACCTGATACGGCGGCCACAGATTCATGCCCTCACTGCTCAACAACATAAGACTGCAACATAGAGCTCACTGCAACCACTCAACTTTCATTGCAGCATCACTCAATTTGCAATTCCCATGAACATACTCATTGGACCAAAGCTTCACAGCTGCAGAACAAAAGTAACACCAATTCATTCTTTACAACAGCAACCCATTTCAACAATATCAATTCCATTACCTCCTTCTATGACATTTCTTTTAGCCTGTAACTCAGCACTGTCACAGCTCCAAACACAACTTCTGCAGCTTCTCGACCCTCTCAGCTTCCATGCTAAACAAGCTCAGTTCAAGACTAAGCTCATAACTCAGCACCATTTCCTGTAACTTCAACTCCAGTAAACCTAACATACATCTAACTCCATTCTTGAGCCAATGTCAGACTTCAGTTCAGCTCCATTGCAGCACATAGCTTAGCACCATCACTTGCAATTCACCAGCATAAGCCACATAACACACATTATTCAATTCATATCACCAGCCTTCCTTCCTTGCACCAGTCCATCCTCTCTTCCATTAGCTTAACTGATGTATCTTCTCAGCTCCATATTCAGCTCCAGTTCCCATGACAATCACCATAGAAACATCATCTTTACTGTCTTCATTCAGCTCAAATTAGCTTCATCAACAACAACAATTCTTCATGGCTTCTCATATTCAACCACCAACCCTAGAAAAACTCCAATCGAGTCATTTCTTCTTCAATCTTGGTTCTAAACACAAATTCAAAGAAAACCCACTTCATAGATCTTCACAGCATCCACACTTTCCTTCTTGAATTTGAGTATCAGCTCTTCTAATCCCTAATTCCTATTTCACCATTACCATCTTCTCTGATTTGTTCTCGGCATCGACACTAACCTAACTCCATTAATTAACCAGCAACAGCATTAGAGCATCAATTTTTCCTCTTTTTTCTTGGATTCGAATTCAGAGCAGCCTCCATAGCTTCTCTCGGTTTCAGATGAAGGGTGAGGAATAAGAGCTGATAAGAAGAAATAATTTGTGCTCTCTGATTTTTAGGTTAAGTTTAAGAACCAAAATTGCTATTGGCACCCCAGTTTAGTGGTTAAGGGGTAACCATCTCACACATGGCCTGTCAGTTATACGAAACTGACAGTTCATTTTCCACCTCTTCTTTGCGCAACCTAGTCTGCTCCAAATGGACGTTTTCTCCTTCTTTTGCTCCCAAGGACTCCATTGCACCTAATAACTCAAAACTAGACATAAGATACATAATTCACCCGAAAATTCGCAAAGAAAGCATAAATATTAGATATAAAATTAGGTGTTTTAGACACCTATCAGAGATATAAATCTCAAACCAATTATTTCAATTGTACTCGTACGATAGAAACAGCAAGATCGGATCACACAACTACAAGAAAAGTAGTATCGGTCTGGATTCACAATCCCAATGAAGTCTTTAAGTCGTTAACCTGGTTTTAGAAGAAGAAAACAAAATGTTAAAGGAGAATCGACTCTAGCTTAGCAAACTAGTATCACACGTAAAGTGTGGGGATTAGGTTTCCCAGTTGCTAGAGTTCTCCCTTATATAGTCTTTCAAATCAGGGTTTGCAATCAATGTTAGCTTGGTAACAAAGCATTCAATATTCACCGTTAGATGAAAACCTGATTATATTCAAGCTAATATTTCTCAACCGTTGGATCGAAAACTTAGCTTGTTACACACAAATAAAATGTTCAATTTTGGGTTTATGAACCGTACCCAAACATTAACATTTGTTGGTTCAACAATAGTCAACCAAATGGTTAGCCATATGATCACTCTCATATCAACCATATTCTTCTTCACTATAACTAGTTCAAATGACTCAAATGAACTAGTTAGAGACTTGTTCAATTGCTTAGATCTTATGTAACTACACAAGACACAATCTAAGCAAAAACGGTTTGATTCACTCGAATCGGTTCATGAACTTTATAGCCACGGTTTGCAAAAGCATTCCTTAGTTTATATAAACATTAGTTCAAGAACAACCGGTTTTAGATATAACCTACTCAAGTTTTGCGGACTTAAGCTCATGGAAGGAGTACACAAACTCCAGCAGAAATTCTAGGGTCGAGAACTTCCGCCAGTTCGCTGACTGAGTTCGCGGACTTGGCTTGCGCCACTTCCATTTCTCTTGATCAACAAAGTTCGCAAACTTTGGTTCAAGGAATAAGGACTTATACATATATATGTTTCCATAAAAATGCTTATATCCTACCAATGGTTATGTAATCTAGACTATCATTTCAATCATAGAAACATTCTCAGAGAACGTTATATAGCCGTTATTCACATACCATTTTTCGTCAGAGCAATTTCCAAAGTGATTGAAACATATCATGACTTTCGTCACTAGGTAAAGATGAATTCGGTTAAAGCGAAAGCTTACTAACACATATTTCGAGAAATAGATAGGCGAGTTAAACTCGGCTCGAAATAGCAAATGTGTATAATGAAAGTCTATACGTCTAAACGACTTTTGTCTCAAGAGTAGGAGATAGAGTAAATAGAATTTTGAGTGACAGATAAGTTCAAGTCTCCACATACCTTTTAGTCGATGAAGTTCCAACGTTCCTCGAGTAGTCCTTCGTCTTGTATGATGATTGCCATGGAGTTCTTGAGCTCAACTACACTTTTTATCCTAGTCCAAGACCTTTAGCTACATAGGCTAGAAATCAAGACTTATAGTTTTGATCACTAACATTGACAAACATGCTTGAGATAGCAACGCATGCGAGTTCGACCGAGCAATGCTCTAACAAGCTCCTACCAATCTTTCCCTGAAAAACAAAGAAAAGCATAAACAACTGTTAACAAGTATTATGATAACCTTATTCATAATGATTTTTGTAAAAGAAATAAAAGGGGTTTTGAGAAAGAAAATTGACAAGATAAAACAGAAACAAGATGTAAAATTCGAAAATCAGAAACAAAGTTATAATTGATAGGTAACTGAAAGGAAAGAAATTAGGTTAAATTTGGGGAAAATCGGGAACTCAAATATGAATCTTAAAGCTAGTTATAAAATTAAAACATGAACTATGGATATAAATAGATACGAAGATAAGAAACATAGTGATTGATATAACAGAAATGGTGGAAAATATTGAGATTATATTATGCTCATATGATGGAAATTGGTGACTGAGTCAACTCAATTTTTATCGCCGATTCGCAGAAACTCTCTTTCCTCCTAGGTGAGTGACTCTTCTATGGTAAGCATCAATAAGGAAACATCAAGAACTTGACTAAAAAAGGCTTCTTGTCACGTAATTGGGCTCAAGTCCGTGAACCGTTACAAACAGTTCATGGATTGTTTCCTACTAACGAACTGCAACGGTAACAGTAACACTTATAACTATTCCTTTAATAAATCACTCATAACTTCATCGTTATAACTCGGAATTGAGTGATTCTTGGCTCGTTGAATTCGTAATCTCATTCATTATAACATGAGAACCTTTATAGGGACAAAGATTATTGTCACAAAAGTCGTGGCTCAAATAACCTCGAGTATATATACATAAGTGTACATTTACCGTCATATGAATTGTTCCATAGAGTGAGCATTTGTTTCGATAGATTAGAAAGGTAGAATTGAAAAAGAATCCAAATGAAATAAACACATACCTTTGTTGTTGAAGTCCTCGTTGATGTCTTCTTGTAGTCTTCAATCTTCATCCTTCAAGTATAGCTCTTCTTAGAACTAATCTAGTCCGAAACTAACTTTAGTATACTAAATCAAGAATGCGTTTTGGAAATTAAATTTGACAACTAGCTTGACATACCAACGCTAGTGGGTTCAACTGAGCAATGCTCTAACAAATGGCCACGATTAAAAATATTTTTGTGTCTTTAGAAAGTTTACTGCAATGATGCGGCAAATTAAGCGTAACAATAACTCATGAATATATTGGCCATGATAGAACGAATTTTACGTGTCTGATTGATATAACGAAGACCATGGTTAAAATAAAATTCATGTGGCGTTATGGTTAACTGTAGCCATATTCAAATCAAATTGTGTGTCTATAAGGATCTTATGACCATGGTGATAGATAGGGAAAATGCTTAATTAAAAAAAAAAAGTACCATATAGACACAAATATAGGAGTATGGCCATGGTAAATCATGTGTAGTAGTCATTCAAATTAATGTATCCATAGAGGTACCCATTTGTCATGCCACTTGATACCACAGTTTTTGAGTGAAAATATCCGATGCCTACAGGCCTATGGACACAGTGATCAAGTGTGGCCTATGTGAAAATTTGTAATAGTGCATGTTTTTTATTTACATCGATTATTTTGAAAATCTACTTATTGGCAATATTTTAGAATTTATTTGAATATATTAGTTGCATGATTGTTGATATTAATTATATCACTTAAAAGTTTGTGAATGGTGGAATGTTTGGTCTTACTACTCTTTAAAACTTGAAATCATATTTTTCAATCAAGTTTGTTATTTTAGTATTAGAATTTAGGTCTACAACGAATCTTCACAAGTATGAGTGAACGAACATATTATTACAACTTTTACAAAACTGTCATCCGCGTAAGAGAGGAGGTCCTTCATGCAGATTTGTTGGGAGCAAATCCATTAATTTCGTTAACAATAGTTTAGTGATAAGTGCATAATTCATATATATTTAGTGTCAATTCCATGCTAGTAATTGCTTATATTCTTGCAAATTATTGTATATTACGCTTGTTTTCTTGTATTTGTCTTTCATCAGGTGAATCATCCAAAAAGAAGTGGAAATAGCTACAAAAGTGAAGTATACATGTGGAGAAGGGACAAAGACCCAGTGGAACTTGTTCAAATGGAGGATTTCTAGTCATCATTTTGTGGACGACGAGAAGACAAAGTCAATGGCGAAAGAATGGAGTCATTCCGAGTTCGTATGACGAAGTTATGAGCAAAACAAGAACTTGGAAGCATAAAAGGGCAAGTGTTATTGACACTCCAATTGTACGTTAAGGGGTAGTTATTCTGTTAAGGGGCTTAGAGTTTCAAAGGAACTTCTAAAGGCAGTCAGGTCTTTTATAAAGGGGGAGGTCAAATTTGAAATAGTGTTTAAAGACACCAGCCATTTTAGTAAGGGCACCTTCCTCTTCTTCCCTAACTCCACAGAAAGGAACGATAACGGCCGGTGATCTTGATAATCAAGATGTAACGGTTTCGGAGTGATTATTGATTTCGAACGGTTCAATGGGCTACTGAAGCAGTTAGAAGATTTGGGTTGAGTTCGAAATGGAGCTTAAGGAAGAGAACAGTGGCGATGATGATCGGTGATCGCAACTGCTGGTGATGATCATGATGGCTGGTGGTAGCTGTTGTTGCCAGTAATGGCGCTGTTGAACAAGGAATGGGTGCTTGAAGTCGAGTTCCAGAGCTGATAAGAAGAAAGCAGGCTTGCTGCTATCGATGATTAAAACTGATTTCCATAAATCGGTGGTACTCGAGTATGGGGAGAAATGAGTCGAGATAAAGATGATGAGCTGCTTCTGATGTTCTTGGTAATTGACTCATGGGGCTGTTGACAGAGGTAACGAGGACAAGATAGTGATATCAGAGAAGAGTGTTGAGCTGTGTTGGATACTGCCATTTACGATGAAGAATATCGACAGTGTTAGCTCACGATGATGTTGTGTGATCATGGTGATGCTGCTGCCAACAGAGGAAAGAAGAACAGGATGATGGAGAAGCTCGTGATGATCACGATGGTGCTGAACAGGATGATGGAGAAGAACCCGAGCTTGGTGATAAGATTCGAAGTTTGGCAGTGAACAGGGACGGTATGAAGAAGATGGGTTTGCTGCCATTGTAAATGGAGCTCGAGTACCGACAGAGAGAACGAAACGTACGGTGAATATTTAATGAAGAGGAGAAGCATTCAGGGATGATATGGAGTTATCGTTCTGTCTTGTGCAGGGGCGGAGCCAGCCCATTGCAAGGGGGTGCACTTGCACCCCCTGCCCAGCTGGCTCCAAAGCCCATTTTAAGCCCTGAAAGAAATTTTTTTTGACATACAAGCCCATTTTCACATTTTTGCACCCCCTAAATTATTGGTTGCACCCATAGCAAAATTTTGCACCCCCTTCCCATGATTTCTGGCTCCGCCCCTGGTCTTGTGCCGAGTTTTCACAGATGGAAAGGGTTTTCCGCTGGCTAGCCATGGGTCAGCTCGAGTAAAAGAGAAAAAAAACAACACGGATATTTGGTAGGAGTTGTCCGAGGTGGCATGAATCCGTGACAGAACAGGGAAGAGTTTAGGATTGTCTCAAGCCTGAGATTTCTGATGACTGAGGATAAGGTTGAGTTTGTTTTATCGAATAACTTGAGCGACAAAGCAGAGACAGTAGGATGATATCTCTCGGAGAAGTTATCTTACGCGGTGAACAATTGGGATTTACTGTATCGTCGTATAACAAGTTGCATGCGTGGCTGGTATCAAAAGAAGACACGTCATTCTACAAAGTCTCCACTAGATTATCAGCCAATTAGAAACAAAGTTTATTCCACTACAATGCTCTGTATTACATAGAATCGCACCAATGTGTTTCTCCAACTTGAAAACACTGTTAACCGACTATGAATCCCTATCGAATAAGGAATTCTCGGTGAAAGAAGGTCTGTGGAAAAGTTATACAGTAAAAACTCCATATATTGATACTCCATATATATTAATAAACTCTATACATTAATAAAAAATCATGGTCCCAACTTGGGCCAGTTACAAATAGTAATAAACTCCATATTTTAATATTAATAGATTTTTCTAGTCCCACCTTAATGAATTTACCTCCATATATTAATAAAATCAACATAATATGAAAATTATAGATCTTGTTACATCAAAATTTAAGATGAAGGAAAATATTTATCTATAGTTGGTTGAGAAAATGATGTAATTTTTGAATTGTTATGGCATCTTTTGATTTGCGTATGCGTAAGACCTCGTTGCTATGTGCACCATCTTGTTGAAGCCAAAACATTTCCAACTTGTCGAGCATGTTTAAAGCTTCTTGGCATGAAACTTTTGGTATCTCCGTACTATCATCATCGGGATTATCTCCCTCCGCTTCTTGTCTAATTCCATCGATTATTTCTTCTTCGATTGAAGCATATACGACTTGTTGCTCATTAGGATGATTAAGGAACACGTCCATATCCATTCGATTAGTGTAGTGCAACGTTCAATTTTATTACTCATAAGTATCTTTTAACCATTTCGCAAGATCTTTTTGCGTTCAATTTGTATGTGATTTTTTCTTTTCACACAATTCTATACGAATTTTATCACTCATATGAGTTCTTTTCCTAACATTGGATGACATTTTGATTTGGTTGAGAAGAAGAGAATATTAGAAATAATGAATTATCTTCTAATATATCTGTACTATTTATAGTGTAGAGAAAACTTTAAAAATTCTTAATAGGATATATTATTCAATATATTAAAGGATATTCAATATATAATAAAGGATATATTATTCAATAGGATATATTTTCAATATATTATTCATAAAGGATATATATTCTTCACATAAAGGATACATTATTCAATATATGTATATACATTATCCAATATCATTTACATACTTTGACATAGCAAAAAAAAAAAAAAAAAATCAATCTTTTTTTTGGTATACCTCCCTATATTAATAAACTCCATATATTAATAATTTTGTAAAGTCCCAAGGTTATTAATATATGGAGTTTTTACTGTATAAGGCTTCAGTACCGAACAGAAAAACTCAACTTTTGGGGAGAGAGAAAAATACACAAAAATAGTGAGGAGAGATCTTTTGCCTCTACTTTTGGTTCTAGGGTTTAGAAACATGAAGTCTTTTCTTTTTCTCCTTGTTATGAACTCCTATGACATGAGTACCTAGTTTTTATTATTGGTTATGGATTAGTTGGATTCCACATAACATGGTTCTTTGATTCAATATATTAGTTTTGTCTCATATTTATCGTTCATGATTCACCATTAATATTGTTACATGATTTGAATGCTTGTTTAGTCGAGTCGCGAATCGATTGAGTTTGCTTTCATCTTTATTGCTAGATTAGGGTTATTATACGCAAAAGTGATAATTCCCTGGATTGCAAGTAGCATAAATATGATTATAGTTTGTAGTGATATATTCTTATGATCATATGTGAACCATAACCTTTGTTAAATCGGATTAGTGCTTTTACACGTTCGATTGCTTTGATTGGCCTGATTTCATAGAACTTAATGCATCTAGGGAATTAAACTTGATTAGTGCTTTTACACGTTAGGTTGTTCTCTTAGATAGAATTCATATTCGCATATTTTAATGTGTTTGTTGATGTTAAGAGGAAATTAGCGGGATATACTTGCGATCAAGGTATCCTAGGGCTTTTGATAAAATAGAGATTAAAATATCAATTTTAGTTATTAAGATAAGAATATGTTTGTGAATGAAGATGAATCCTCAACCAATATCTCTTCTATTTGATTTGCTTGCTTATTTCTTTATTTGCTTTTATTTTATTTTGCTTTATAAAAATCAGAAAACCCCCCTTGTTACTTATAAGAAACCAGAACATATTGACAACCTAAGTCCTCTCTGTGGGTACGATCCTTTCTTGCCCTTGCTATATTATATATTTTGAGTAGTGAGAAAGTAATTTATTTTTGACGCATACGACAACGATCATTTAGCCGCATCTGGAGCATCGAAAATCGTTAGCACTGTCAATGCCAATTAAGAGATACACGAAATCTAACTCCTTAATTTGTTTTTCAAATCTTTGCATTGTCAACTAAGTTGGAATACGATTGAAGGCCGCATATTTATTAGACATTAGTATAATACGTTTATCATCATATATAACGAGTAAGTGTTCTTCCTTCCTTCATGATAAACATCTCGATCAAACTGCCAGGGTCTTACCAGCAAGAGATGACACGCATCCATTGGTACTACATAACACCAAAATTTATCGAGGTAAGTAGAACCAATTGGAAACTGAACCAAGCATCGCTGAGATTACCTCATATATTTTTGAAACCATGAAAGGTTGTACCACCGAGTGTGTTCTTTAGTACTTATCCAGAACTTATTACAACTTCTTTTGATGTAACATTCTCACAACTTCCAGCATTAATAACAAAACGAGAAATTTAACCTTTAATGGAGCATGTTGAGTGAAATATATTATTGCGTAGCTAACACCGTCTTCTTATAAATATGATTGAAGAAATCCTTAAGTACCACAATTAACCTCTTAAAGTAGGTCGATTCAACGTCATCGCTAATCTCATCAGCCCGACTAAGTAACGAAAGTGGCCCGACATCATTTGGGAGTTATTCGTATCATATTCTTCCTTATCAAAATCAGGTTATCCGGTAACTTCTAGGGTATGATTTTCTCCATTAGGAATGCCCTTAATGAACATGCTTTTACCTCCACGAAAAATGGTCCGGGGCGAATAACCTTCTTGTAATCATTCGCAAAAAAGCCAGGATCACCATATTTACAAAGCTTCAAATCGCCTTTGGTTTTAAGTTAGTTACTCCTGTGTTGCTGACTAGTATGGAAAGAAATGGATTTGGTCGAGCTGAGGCTTTATTATCATAATTTGTCGTATTTCATCCACCTCGAGGAGTTTCTTGTTTTTGAAGACTAATTTTCCATTGATGTTCTTCCGACACATTCAAGTCATCAAACACATATAGAGTATCTTAATAATACTGACTGAGGCCACCCGACATATTTTTAATCTTGATAATCACTTAACGCGTAGTTCATTACGATCCTTATTCGAAACCTTTGTCAATTTATGGTAAAAAGGGGGAGAACTATTTTTTAGAAATATACTAAGATATATGACTGTACTGAGATTTGTCTAAGGGAAAGTGAATTACATGGGCGAAGGTAAGCTTCAAATTTTGCAAATTGAAGAGATAAGTAAAGACTTAGGGGGAGAACATATCAATGTAGTATTGCTTTAAAGTTTTGGTACAATTGATTTTGAAGTAGGTAAAAACAAAAATACTATTCACTGACATACCAACCATTGAATAGATTGTTTATTCATTATAAAGGCTCTAACTATAAAATTAGCATAGGTTGTTATCATGCTACGAATCTTCAACAATGTGCTGAACTAATACATGCAGAATGATAGAAGAACTTGAAGTAGAATATTGAAGATTCAAGAAATCAAGAAGCATTATGAGAATGACCTCAAATTTAATTCTCAATTAACTCGCTTACGCGAACTAATTTTTCCAGTTTGAACTGGTCAATTTAGAGATGCTACGAGACGACTAAATATTCACGATCTATTTTAAACAGTTCATGAGTTGTTTTAGTCTTGTGATATTATACTCCAAATTATGTTTGTCGGTAAAAGAATAACTTAATCATTGTTCTTTGGCAAACCACTTGGTGTATGACATGCACATTCGACTAATATACGGTCCCACATTTTTTCTTTGTGATTCAAGGAAAACACATCACATGCTTACATGCACAATCTATATGGAGAAATCAAGTTTGCTTGGTTACAAAGTAATTCTTAAACATGTAAACAGGTTCATGAACCTAACATTTTTCGTGAGCTATGAAGGACTCCATGTAAACTAGAATATCAATCTGTGCATTAATTTTCGTGTTCTAGTTACGGCTAGAGTCATCCTCTGAAAACCTATATTTCCTATGGAGAAGCTGTATTAGTTTACGACTTTGAAAATCTTCACTAAGGGATTTGTGAAACCCGGACAGATTATCTTTTACTTGATAGATCTTTTTTAACCGGATCTTGTTCTTATTGATTATTTTAGTTTCCAAATTAAAAATCAGGAACAAGATAAATAGAAATCACAAAGTACTCTTCGTCTCAGACTTTTGTGATTCCAGATGATAGATATCTAAAACAAATCTCATTTGATTTGTTTAGATTGTTCTTTTGAAGTAGAATCGATTAGGCATCTTTATAACTTTTGAAGAGAGTAAGCTGTCCTAATTGTTTGACTTGTATTTGATATCTTCTTTTACCTTGGAGATCCATCATAAGCAAATAGATCGATTCTCATTACCTTGGTTGAATATCTTTCTGAATGAAATCAAATAGGTTATTTATTAGAGGAAAAATAGTTAAAAAGTCTTTACTTAGGTTGAAGCAACTCCTAGGCCTGTAAAGAACGCCAGTTAGGGGATTCAAGTTGTGCAAGGTTTTGCAAGATCCAAGAAACATAAAGGAGCACGACAGAAGATGAATTGCTTGTTGGGTCGATTCGGTCTTAATCACATTCTCTGAAGTCTGATAGTAGGTCCCGGGGTTTTTCTGCACATTGCAATTTTCTTTGTTAACAAATTTTTAGTGTCTTGTACTATTTCTTTTTTGCATTATATCATTTATCTTTATAATACAATTATCACATGTAGTACGTTGAACAACCTAGAAAGTTTTTCAAGCTCATATTGTTAAGAACCTACAAGATTTATTCTTGTGAATTCATATCTTCAAATACAAAGTACAATACTTGTTTTTGTTGGAATTCGATTCGTATACATGCATTTCGCGTACGTACTAGATTGATTCTTGATATTAATTTTTGAGATTGTCCATGTAAACTTTTTTACATATCATGTACATGATCTTTACTTTTAGATCGCATCCCGAAACAACAAAAGACTAAATCTATTCCAGTAACTAACTCACTTATATCGATCACCCAAATCTTTCATTACATTACTGATAAAATAGGATCCTTCGCTCATATCAATAAAAAGCTCTAGTCAAATATCAAGCTAAGACAGTGATTATCGAAATAATCAATCACAGTGAACAAGTACTATCCAAGCAATTTAATACAACAACAAAAAAATTGTTATACCATTTTAAAAGACTTATGTTTATCAATGTAAACAACTTAAGGATCCCAGAGAATCCAATATGCAAAAAGTAATATAAAGATTATAACCAAAATTAAAAGTCTTTAATATTCAATTTCAATCTTCAAAGTAACCGCTGAAAACAACTTGGTTTTGTGTCATGTATCTCATATGTGAAACGAGTACCCCATATCTTGTTATAGTGTCAGTATTTAGTACAAGTTGTTGGGGGTAGTATATATCTTAATAATAAGCGTCTTTATCAATTGTAAACGGTTGGTTAGATGCAACCACCTGGGTTATTGTTAGCCTTTGGATGTAAGGATAAAAACCTAAGATTATAAGCAGGAGTTTGTAATACAAAAAATTATCAAGTTATTAATCAATTGAATTGTTTACCGATTTCAGGCTAGTTCTTTGATAAAAGAAGCTATGGTCCTCTGAATCAGGGAGGTTACTTTGCTTATTGATATTCAATCTTGTACAAGTATAGTACAATCTGTTCTAGTCAAATCCTTAATAAAACTTGAATGGCCTTATATTAGAAGAGAATGACCATAACATAAACAAGTTTGATGAATATATCTAGGATAACTATACCGTTAGTTTTTAATCAAATAAATAACTAATGAAAACTAAAAAACAATATGACTAGATCCCACCGACAGTACTACTAAAGTCTTCTTGATCTGGATAAGATTTTAAACTAAGAAAACACAAGATGTTTCACCTAATTAGATAACTATTATCTTTTAACAATTTGGCTTCCCGCATGATCAATCAATATGTGTATTCAAGGGATGAGTTTGTAAGAATACAAGACTCCAGTATAAGTATTTATATATAGTATTATGACCAAGGCATGTTTTAGAACAAAGTTCTACCAATTTCGAAAATCCTTAAGATATGCAATGAATGTTTATTTATGAAATTATCAAATACCAATTATATTCCAAATATGAAACCGATATCTCTCACATATGAAAACTAATTTTAGCTATAAAAATATCCATGTACTTTTCTAATATAACGACTAGAGATATGCAAACCTCTGAGACTTAGTAAGCATATAATTCGATAACAACATAGGTATTGAAAATCGGTTAAAAGATCATTCCTTGAGTATCAAGCAAACATATTTGAATAATAAAATATAAGAGTTTTGCACGTGTTTAGTTCACTATATTGACACTTATGGAAATTAATATTCCCAGTATAACCCATATACATCTTGATGTCCTCAGAAACCTAAATATAACAGATATATCGAAAATATATAAACAAATCATATATTTTTAAGATCGGTTCTGACTTTGAATCTCAAATTTCAATCCATGTTCCCAATTTAGAATTATGTAATTGGTATACAATATGTTGATTACCCACTACGTTACCTACAAAGAAATTGTAGATGTCTTTCTCATCATCCTCTTCCTCCTTTCGTCGATTCACATGTTTGCGGGGCTGTTGTTGTTCCTACATAATAACCAATTGATGGATGAGCACTTCAACCTGTAGTTCTAGTTCCATAATTCTTACAGTCCCATCACCTCCTCCTCGTCGAGGTTAGCACGAGTATCCTTTCGACATCCTCCTCTTCCTCGAACCATGGATGTGATTAGTTTCCAACGGTAAAACTGATGCAGGCTTATGGATGTAAGATATAAACTGAACACAAAGCTCTTTGAGTTTTCAATCTTTTCTTCTTATTAGTTCTGTTGGTGTATAAAATATTCAATTAACACTTAAATAGAACTCTAAGACTTGGAAAGAAAACATAAACCTAAGAAAAGATACGCGTTATCTAAATGCTAATAACCCAAAAACAAACCAAAGCTACTTGACTTCTCCTGGATAAAAACCTAATTGTGTAGCTTTACCATTATTGGGTCTTGGGCTTCCAAATAGGCCAAGGCCTGTTCTTCTATTTCATCAATATACTGCCATGATATATGTTGGATATTTTCAACAAACCCTTTAATTGTAGGCGCTACAATAGAGTTCGGTGAGCAGCGCCCCCTAGCAGAGTGCGAGACAACGTCTCGTAGGAATTTTTCAGTTTTAGGGTTTCTAGTGATCGTTAGAAAACCGAACAGAAACATCGTTTTCCCAACGGACACCATTGTTGGAAGAGATGTCTCTTCGCTCTAAAAATATGCATGTTGGATATGAAGAGTCATCTTGGATATGAAGAGTCATCTTCAACATATGTTAAACTCTTTATAAATAGCGCCCTCGTTTTCCATTCAAAACATCTAGAAAACTCTCTTTGTTTTCTCTCTAACAAGCATCATCAGAAACAAAACCTGTGTGTTCTTGGTTGGGTCAAGGTTGTACAAGCTTTGAATCCAACATTTTTGTAGGGCTTCAAGTATCCTGATGGCAATATTCATTGACCTATTTGTACTTGCCAATCTAATTGGGAAGGGTCGAATAATTGTCGAAAAAAATCTATTATTAGAGCCTTGAACCCAGAGACAACATTCTTTTCTTCACCCTCGTTTAGTGTCAATTTTCCAACAATCTCTGCACTCACATATAGTGAATTTATCACCTGTGTTCGGTAATGCGCAAATAAAAATTAGTTGTTTTGTATGATAACACGTACGAGATTAGATTTCTCAATCTGAACTAGTTCTGCTGAATTTGGTTCTTAAAAGTTAAGCCAACAAGATATCTGAGCTAATTTTATGTTCTTGGTGCGGTGATTGTAACCTACTCGGGTACTGCTCTTCCAAATTGCACACTAGTAATTAAGTTTCTTTTGCACTCGATAACACCAGAGGCAAACCCAGTGCAACCAAAAATTTTAACTAGCAACATTCCGTGCACGATGAATAGCTTAGGTCACTTAAATTTTCATTAAAAATCTAACAAGCAATTCAATCCATTAGGAACTCAATCACACAATCTGAGCAATTTCTTAGCAATTCATTCATAGGAGATGGCCTTTTTGGATCTACTTAGTTGAGTTAAAGATATAAAGCCCAAGTACAGTTGCTGCAAAAATTATACGGGTCTAGCTGTCACATGATCATTTTTCTATACCCATAACTTATTTCTCGCAAGGGAAGTATCCAACTAGATGCTAGTTTGAGTTTGAGGTTTAACTTAAAATTAGTCTAACGGCTAGGGTACCCAAATTGATTCAAGTGGGTAAGACGTCATCCTAAATGGGGGACTATCTCCTATGCCGGTAAGCCAACCATTCAAACTATCAACGGATAATATTTGCGCCTAATCATAGGGCGCTAAAAGTCTTGAACCTCTCTTGATTAACCTTTTTGTGTTTGGCAAAGGTTTTTGTGTCTTGAATCTTGAACCAAGGCACCATATAGATTTTCATTTGAAGTCCAAATTAGTTTGTACACAATAAGCCAAACTTAAGATTCAAAAATTAAACCTTCAACGAGAACAAAAAATTTGGTTTGGTCTTTTTGGAAGGATGTAATCAATTCAAATTTGGAGCAAGACATTTAGTTGATTATGTGCAGGACGACACCATTACCGATTTGGAAGTGTCGGATTAATCTCGAGTTGTTTCGAATCTTGCAAGAGTTGGTCTGTCTCTAACATGCATGTTTCCCTCCTAGTTACTAGACAAGTTTTGGATATTTTTTAAAGTAAATAGAACAGTAGTACTTTTTAAAGCAAAATGATTTTTTGGGTTCACAGTGCATTTTGTTTCCCATAATCCCATTTTAAGGTCATAATAATAGTTATTTATTACTAAGCGCGACATATGAAAAACCTAAGTAGTATAAGATACACTTTTCCATGATCATCATTGATACACGAGAGACGTTCCTAATATTATTTTCTTGTTATATTTGGTGCACTTTTTACCTTTTTTGTTCTTTGTCTTTTGTAATAGATATTGATTCATGCTCATTTTGAATCAAAATCGAATGAAAAGTTGGTTTTTAAGCTCCATGTATGTATGTTTTTAACTAATCACATTTTTGTAGGTCGAGGTTCAGTTCAGCAACCTAATATAGCAGATCTAGTTATCTTAAGCAGGCAAGATACAGGAACCAAAAGTCAAACAAACTAAATTTTATGATTCAACTTTCAACCAAAAAAAAACAAAACCTCAAAATACGTTACAAAGTGGAGGGAGTAGTGCTACTGCAAGCTAGCTATTTGGTCAGCTTTTTTCATGGAAGCAGATTTTCAAGGCGTTTTCATCTGAAAATCTCCCTACTCAGCTACTCAGCCGAACTAACTCAATAAAGTGCACCATTCTTTAAACCCCAAAAAAGAACCCCTAAACAAAGCAATAGTCAACACAAAAGTAGATAGTGCGGAACACAATTTACTACAAAAACAGAAAAGAGTAAAATATTACAAGAAAAGAAAAAAAGTTGAAACTTGGAATTGGAAAGAAAAGAAAAAAACTTGTTCAAAAAGTAGAAACTTGACCAGTACCAGAATTGGTCAACGAAATTCTTGGTTTTTCCAAAACTAGCATCCTCCATTCTTCCATTTCAAAGTCATCTCTCTGTTACTTTCCTCTAGACTGCTATAGAATCTGGCTAGACAGAGAAAACACTCTTGCATGACTCCAACGTCTTCCACCCGTGGGGGTTGGGGAAATTTCCAGGCTGCTTCTCTGTGAAGATGATGATGATAAACTAACTTGTCTGGACATGCAGAGTGTGATCATTAACCAGCTGAGTTAACTCATTTTAATTTGCTTCCACTCATCATCATTCATCAACCCGAGTCAAAAACTCGGTTTTGTTTGAGCTTCATCATGATCCATATACGATTATATGCAATATACTAGTATGATATTGGATGATGATTGATGAGTAGTTAACGATTGTAATGGTTGAAATCAAGACCAGAACCAATAGAAGCAAATTTAGCTAACTCGTGTTGTAAGAACTGATGATGACGACCATTATCGTCTTCTTCTTCACCTGCTCCAACACCAAGGAAATCACGAGTTAAACTATGTTCATCGTCAACTTGCTGCTGATGAAACTGCTGCTTATTCATTTGTTTTGATCCATTTGTTACTGCTTCTGCTGCTGACATTAAACGGTCGAGATTGTTCGATGCTTCATTCGTTAATCCCATTACTCCTTGATGATGACTATCGTTGTTATTATTAATAATCGCTGCATGAACAGTTGATGTTGTTGGACCCATCGATGATATCGAATTCATCATTAAACTGTTTAAGCTCTGACCATCATCATGAGATTGTTGTTGCTGTTGAGGATGATGCTGTTTTTGTTGTTGTTGCTGCTGATGCTGTTGTTGTTGTTGTTGCTGCTGCTGTTGTTGCCTCATGAATAATTGATGGAATTCGTTTCTGCTTTGTGACGACGATGAATGAGTATTGTTATTGAAACTGTTGGTATTATCAGAAGAAGGAGATAACGAAGTATTACTACTCATAACTCCTCCAAACCCTGCATTGAAATTAGGGTTACTTCTTGTTGCACCTATCGTTGCTGCTTTCTGCAAAAGTGCTGTAGCTGACATATTCATCGATGAATTCTGTTGCTGATTTGAATACAAAGAAGCTAAACTACTTTCCACTGCCATTTGTTCTTTGTTATTACCACCTTCTTCTTTTAATCCACTTGGTGACGACGTAGTTAACGATGATTTCTCACCCCACTGAGACTGATTATTCATACCACCACCGTAATCAACAATTGGCGACGAACCAAAGAAATTTGTCGATGCCATTTGAACCAATTCAGGTAAACCAGCTGAGTTCGTACTCAAGAAAGCAGCAGCATTATTAGAATTACCATGATCAATAGAGTTAAGCTGATGATGATGATGTTGTAAACTTGCTTGATCAAGCCATAATGGTAATCTAGGCTTATTTTGTCTATCCATATCGGTTTCTCCACCAGAAAAATCAGGCCGAAAAATTGAATTAAACTGCGAAGGATTCAATCTTGAATAATCTTGTCCTCCTCCTCCACCTCCCCGGTTTTCAAATCCAAGTGGTAGATGATGATTCATACGTTGAGAATTCCCGAGTGTGTCATTCATTGAATCCGATCTAAAGCTTAAGTTGGTCGGCACGGATGTAATTCTTGCACTCTCTTCTGCTAATGCATCACAGAAAGCCCTATGCGTGATGAAACTATCCTTCCTGTTAATCAAAACCAAAATCAAAGAATCCATTTTTAAAATCTAACATGTTTTTTTTTTGCTCATACAACTATTTCTATCAAACAATAAATAAACTAAGTGTTGCATTAAATTACATAACCAAATCTGTATCAAACCTATGAGCATTTAATGAATTATTCTTCCTTAAAACCCAACAAAAATAAAAAGAAAAGGAACATGAATTTGAATATACCTTGAGAAAAGTGTACCACAATCACATTTGTATTCTCTAGTCCCACAGGTTTTAGAATGAGCTTTCCAATCAGATTGAACAGCATATTTCTTTGAACATTTTTCGCATTTCCATTTCTTCTCACCATGTTTCCTACTGAAATGTTTCTTGATTCCTGTTAGATCTCCAAGTGCTCTTGATGGATCATGATGTACACAGCTTTTCTCTGGACATATATAAACTTTCTTCTTAACTTCTTTGTTTGATCTTTGTTTTAGCTTCCATGGTAAATTATGACCTCTTCTGTGTAGTTGCAAATTCTGATCTCTTTGGAAACCTTTGTTGCATATCTCACATAAGAATCTGTTTGTTGCCATTAAACTCTTTGGTGATAACGCTATTACTTCTGCATCTGGATCTGTTCAATAAAACAAACCAAATTAATGACAAAGTTAAGAAAAACAAACTAAAATCCAAGTACACAACCAAAGAAAGAACTGGTTAAAAGTTATTACCAGGTGTACCAGGAAGATTTCTTTTTCTTTTAGCTGCACCTGAACCTTGATTAGTAACAGTTGTAGTAGAAGATGCTAAATTAAGGTTTGAATTATTATTTGGTAGTTCTTGAGCAAACCCTCTTGTTGTACTTGAAGGATTCATTGAGAATCCATCTCCAGACATCATTTGCATGATTGACAAAACCTCTTTTCTTACACTAAGTGTGTTTGGTATTTTACACCACCTTTTGAAGATTATTCAACAAAGAAGAAGAAAGAAGAACACAAAGATGAAAAGATTTTGTAGTACTAGTTTTGGACTATATAAACCAAAAAAGAATTACAAAGACAAAAACTTTTTAGCAGTATAAGAACCAAACCACAAACAGATAAATCTGAATTACTTACTGAAAAACAATTTGATTTTTCAAGACTCTTCTTAAGAATCAAACAACAACCACCAACCCAATAACCTCTGAACACTGACTCTAGAACTTGAACTCTTCTTACAGATCTCTCTCTCTCTCTCTATCTCTCTACACACACAATAAAACAACAAGGGTATGTATATAGCTAAGACCCTTCTCTTCAAAAAGATACTAAAAGGAATATAACATCCTCCTCCTCCTCCTCCTCAACCTTCACTTTCTTATCCTGTTCTCGTCTCTGAGTCGGCTGAATCAGCTCCTCCTCTTATTATTAGCCAGCCACACACTACCACTACACAGTCTATAATACTCCTTTAACTTGGACCACTCTCTCTCTCTTTCTCTGGAAAATGTAGATTTCACTACTATTGGGTATGTATGTTTCACTTTTAGGGTTCTTATTAAATTTTCAAAAAAAAAAAAAAAAAAACTACTGATTCGAGTAAAAAATAGTAGTTAAATAAAAGATGGATTCTGTTTTGCAGTTCAAAAAAAGTCTATTGCCTTTTTTCCTTTTAATTATACCCTCACTTTTGAATGATTAACACATAATTGGCCTTTTTCTACTTTCTAACTTACTTCTTCTTAGTTCTTACTTTCAAATCAGATATATTTTGGGGTTCGAAGTTTTTTGGAATAGGCCTTAATTTAGTACTAGTAGTAGTAGGACTTAGGTCCGAGCATAGGCAAAAGAGAAAATGGGAGGGGGGCAAGAGGAGGGCCATGGACTGATAGGTCTCTCATCTCACGGACACGATTCTCAAGACAGGGTTTTACGGTAGTCCGTGAATACTTGTCTGACCATGAGGAAATTGGGACCCGCCATTATACTGTCACCCTCTGCTGCTGTGGGTCCCACCTGATCGTGACATGTGTCGACGCACAAAGCTGGTCTCTTTTTTCTTTCTTCTGAAACGTCCGATTTTAATGATGATGATGGATGATGTGATGAATCGGTGATGATGATGATGATGATCTGGAACTGAATGAATGTGGGGCCCGTTCTTTGAAATTGTTATGATTCCTTTTTTCTTGAGATCATTGTGTGTGAAGTTCTTGTTGTGGAGATAAAGTTACAGGATGTGTGTGAGTCAGTGAGTAAAGATTGAGATTGGGAATAAGATTATTGACGAAAAGATTGGCTACCGTGAATGTTAGGGTACGTACATTTAGGGTTCGTTGACAGTGTTGGACTGGAGTCAGGACGTGTGTGTTATAGTTAGGATAGTTATAGTCTTTTACCAGATAAGATTCCAGTGACTAGTACCCAATATTGAGTTCTCATTTTCAAAATTCAGACATTGTCTTGGATTATATGATCAAGAAGTATGTGCAGTCCAGTCTCCCATCAGCTTCTACCTTGTTCCTGTTGCGCCAAAGCCTGCGGAAGCGTTAGGTTTGCACTATTACGAGGTATCTCAATATCGCCAAGAACACAATCACACACACAAGAAGAACAAGTATTTAACGAGGTTGAATCCTCGGGAAGGAATAAGCAATTTTATATATCACCGTATAGGTTGGAATATACAAAGCCTAAGCAGAGAAGAAGAGAACTCATACTAGTTCTGGTGTGCTTTCTCTAGTTCTCTCTATGGCTATTTATACACATCAATAGGACTAGACACATTCCTTAACAAGGATTACTTTCCTACAAGTATAGGGTTTCCTAACTTAGCTCTAAGAGACAAACCTCTTAAGCTGCTATACTTAGGACACAAGTACTTGGTTTCCTTAACCAACTAGCATTTGCTAATCTAGACCTTGACCGACCTACCAACAATTCTCCACCTCGGATCATGCATTCATGCATGAGACGATCAATAGATAAAATCACCTCCATCTTCCAACGTCGATTGAACCATCACTGGCTGCCTACGTATCCACAATAGGAATCAAACCCGACCATAGTTCTCTCAAATGGCCTTGCTAGAAGACCTCCACCAGGTTCCTAAGAACCTATCCCCCAAAAGGGCCTTTCACCAAACCGGAAGGATGTGGATCAATTTCGAACAATGTCGAAACTTGATCCCAGATACTACTTTAGTCAACATATCAGCTGGATTGTCTTTGGTATCGATATTCACAAGTAGAATGTCTTCTTCTTCAAGAATTTCTCTCAAAAAGTGAAACCGTACGTCTATATGTTTGGTTCTAGCATGATGCACTTGATTCTTAGCCAAATAAATTGCACTTAGACTATCACAATGCACAGGCAGTTGGTCTTGCACAACTTCTAAGTCATCTAGCAAACCTTGTAACCATATAGCTTCCTTAAATGCCTCACACGCCATATACTCCGCCTCCGTAGTTGAAAGCGCCACGTGATTGCAATATTGATCTCCAACTAACTGGTGCTCCTGCTATGGTAAATACATACCACAGAGCCAGTTGAACGTCTCTTGTCCAAATCACCAAAGATACTCAATCCACATACCCTACACACAACTGATTGTTTCTTCTATCCTTCACAAACTCCAAGCCAGCATCAAATGTACCATAAAGATACCTCAAAATCCATTTCACAGCATGCCAATGTCCCTTACTAGGACAATGCATATAACAGCTGACCATACTAACTGCATGTGAAATGTTCGGCTTTGTATATACCATCGTATACATCAAGCTACCAACAACCTCGGATATGGGACTTGGGCCATATACTTTCGTTCTTCTTTAGTAGTGGGAGACATACGAGCATTCAACTTAAAATGAGCGTGAAGGGGAGTACTTACGGATTTAGTTCCTTCGTAGACACCAAACTTCGTAACACTTTCTTCAAATATGCCTTCGAGACAAACAAACCTTACCCCTTCTCTCGTCACGTTGAATCTCCATACCAAGAATCTTCTTAGCCTCTCCCAGATCTTTCATCTCAAACTCAGATGACAACTTGCACTTCAAATTATCAATCTATTTCTTGTTATTCGATGCAATCAGCATATCATCGACATACAAGGCAAATATATGAATGACCCATCACGTAGCTTTTTTAAGTATACACAATGGTCATAGTGACTTCTTGTGTATGTTTGGCCTATCATAAACTGGTCAAATCGCTTGTATCATTGTCTTGGAGACTGCTTCAGCCTGTACAACGATCTCTTTAGTTTACATACACAATCTTCTTTTCCATCAACCTTGAACCCACTCGGCTGAGTCATATAGATCTCCTCTTCTAGATCACCATGTAAGAACTCCGTCTTAACATCCAGCTGAACTAGGTCTAAATCATATTATGCTACCAAGGCCAACAAAATACGGATTGATGAGTGTTTTACCACCGGAGAGAACACCTCATTGTAGTCAATCCCTTCTCTTTAGGCATAACCTTTTGCAACTAACCTTGCCTTGTAGCGTACTTGATTCACCGAAGATCCTTCTTTCTTAGCATATACCCACTTGAACCCTATGGCCTTCTTACCGTTCGGAAGCTTCATAAGAATCCATGTGCCATTCTTGTAAAGAGACTCCATCTCGTCCTTCATTGCTCCTTCCCATTCTTTACACTCATGACCGCGTACGATTCTAAATAGGAAGTAGGAGTACCATCTTCAACAACCGGCAATGCATAAGCAATGTAATCATTCATCCAACCAGGCTTCTGGTTGATCTTCTCAGTTTCTTTGGTTGCTATGGTCTCCGTGACCGTAGCTTCGTATCTTCTGCGACTCTTGTTCCTCTTCCTCAATAGTGTCACTATCATTTGTAACTTCAGTAGTTACCTCTCTTGCAGACCCAATGTCTTCAGAGGTATTCTGAACAGATACATACTTAACTGGATTTGGTGGAGTTGCATCAATCTCCACCTGCTGCAAAGGCTCATTAGTATTGGTGCTTCTGTTCTCCACCTGTCGAGAACCCCAAGACTTTACCATAGATATCTCATCAAATGTGACATGTCTACTCATGACTATCTTCTTCACAACTGGATTCCAAATTTTGAATCCTTCCACTCCACTTTTCATACCCACAAAGATTCCTTTCACGGCACGGCTATCAAGCTTGTTTTCACTAACATGATACCACGCAGGACAACCAAAGATATGAATTGAGTCATAATCATAAGCTGGTTTACCAAACCACTTCTCCAAAGGATTTTTACCTTCTAATGCAGCTGATGGAAACCTATTAATGAGGAAGCACGCATATGTAACTGCCTCAGCCCAAAACGCTTTACCTAATCCAACATTAGATAACATACATCGTACCTTCTCCAACAAAGTACGATTCATGCGTTCATCTACCCCATTCTCTGTTGCGGTATCTTCTTAACTGTGAAGTGCCTCTTTATCCCCTCATCCCGACATACTTGCAAGAACGGATCACTCTTGTACTCTCCACCATTGTCCGAATGTAGTACTTTGATATTTCTGCCAGTTTGAGTCTTAGTTGCCTTTTTCCACCTCACAAATATTTCTAGGACTTCATCCTTATGCCTCATGGTATACACCCATAAGCGCCTAGAATAATCATCAATGAACGACACAAACCAATGTTTCCCTCCCAATGATGCATTCTTGGAAGGACCCCAAACATCTGAGTGAACATAGTCAAGAACTCCACTAGTATTGTGGATAGTTGTGCCAAAGCTTGTTCTTGTTTTCTTGACCTTAACACAATGTTCACAAAATGCTAACTTGCAGGCAATAGCACCTTTCAACAAGTCTTGTTGAATCAACCTAGGCAACAACTTCTCACCTGGATGTGCAAGTCTCATGTGCCATAGATTTGTTTTCTCGGTAGTTGCACTCTCGATGTGTTCAGAAATAGACACATCTCCTGTTGTTGTACTCCCAATCAAGTAGTACAAGTTATGATGACGTGTGCCCTTCATGATTACCATAGATCCAGAGATTACCTTTAGAACACCATTTTCAATGACTATCTTATATCCCTTAGCTTCTAAAGTTCCGAGTGAAATCGATTCTTCTTTATGGCGGTACAAATCTTACCTCCTTCACTCTCTAACCATACCATCATGCATCTTGATACGAACACTACCAATCCCAATCACCCCGCAGTATGATTGTTTCCCATACGTACTTCTCCATCAATCTCTTCAAAACTTGAGAACCGATCCACGATATGGACATATATGATATGTTGCTCCGAAAGATCTAATACCCATGTACCATCTGTAATAGCATAAGCTGATAGTGTGACAATTAGCGAGAAATCAGAAACATCATCTGATTCTTCATTACCTTTTGCAATGTTCACCTCGGTCTTGTTGTTATCTCCTTCTCTTTCCTTATGCTTAAGACAATCCTTAGCCCAATGACCGAAGTCATGACACCAAGCACACTCATCTTTCTGCAGTCGCGTTCTACTCTTAGAACGTCCTATACCTTTCCCATAAACACCAGTCTTCCTTCTCATGTCTATTGAACGACCTCTTGCAAGAAGCAAGTCATTGTTAGCTTCACTTGCAAGGTCTTCACGATCCATCTTCCTGAACTCCTCACTACGCAATGCTGTAGTGACCTCTGCGTATGTCATCTTGTCCTTGCCGTGCATTAATGCTCTTATGACGGGTTCATACTTTTCAGGAAGAGAGTTTATCAGACACAAAGCTTGTTCCTCGTCGTTGATCTTCTCATCGTAGTTAACCAACTCAGCAAGAAGTTTATTATATGAATCTAGGTGCTCGGTTAAGGTTGTAGCTCTCTTCATGTTATAGCGATACAAATTCCTTTTAAGATATATCCTATTGGCCACGTTCTTCACAAGGTATTCCTTCTCAAGCTTTTCCCAGAGATCCTTAGCCGAAGTATCGTGCTGATAATTAACTCTTACTGTAGTTGCTACACACCCTTGTATCGAAGCAAGATATAATTTATTCATCTTGTTCCACCGCACCCGGACATCTCCACCGGGCTGACCTTCTAGAGCTTCTTCTAGGTCAAGATGGACAAGAGCATCCATTACGTCCGTTCTCCATAAACCAAAGTTATTGGTTCCTGTTAACTTTTCTACCTTGAGTTTTGATCTATGTGAATGAAGTATTTCTTCTTTTGTTTCTTTTTCTTTATTTGTGGGATCCGAATGTTCTCCTAAAGGATTTTTCGGATCTTCGTCCCCGTCAACCATTGTTCACAAATAACCAAATATAGATTAAAACAAAAACTTCACTTCAACTGCAATTCGAGTACCCGTATCCAAGAGCGTATCCTTGCTCTGATACCAATTGTTGCGCCAAAGCCTGCGGAAGCGTTAGGTTTGCACTACTACGAGGTATCTCAATATCGCCAAGAACACAATCACACACACAAGAAGAACAAGTATTTAACGAGGTTGAATCCTCGGGAAGGAATAAGCAATTTTATATATCACCGTATAGGTTGGAATATACAAAGCCTAAGCAGAGAAGAAGAGAACTCTTACTAGTTCTGGTGTGCTTTCTGTATTTCTCTTTATGGCTATTTATACACATCAATAGGACTGGACACATTCCTTAACAAGGATTACTTTCCTACAAGTATAGGGTTTTCTAACTTAGCTCTAAGAGACAAACCTCTTAAGCTGCTATACTTAGGACACAAGTACTTGGTTTCCTTAACCAACTAGATTTCCTAATCTAGACCTTG